>VNWY01000284.1:0-55459 GCA_009869845.1 Pseudachorutes palmiensis
CCGATTTTGGGGCTGGAATTAATATTTCTGGGTTCTTATGACCTCTGGCATTATGCATGCCAATTTTCAGCCAAATTGCACCGGCCCAACTTTTTATATGCTAATTGGCCGGTCGCCTTTCATTGTTGTCTGAATTGTCGAATGTTATAAAGTGTAAGCTCTTGAATGTAACGATCTATCCTATACTCTTTTTCTGTTTGAACGAGGATTAAAGGAGAGCTTGAATATAAAAAGATAGAAGGACTTTATTTTAATTTTATTAATGGTTTTTAGAAGACTCTCTCTTATATGGCAAAGGTGGACGTTTGAATGATAAGTTTCGCTTAAAACGAACACGAAGGCTTCCGTGTCTTTCTGTTTGAATTTAAAATTATTTTATTCGTTGAATAATAAATTCCAATACTACAAAGTCTTGTGATAAGTATTTGGATTAATTACATTTTATATTATAAATATTGAGAAAACTTATAAGAAGTAATAATTTTATAATATAAATAATTCATGTCATTATATCGAAGTCGTATATCCCAAAATAAGGGCCGGGGGACTTTACTTTGGATATCTTTGGATAATCTTCATGTCTGGGGCTGCTAGTGCCGTGGGTTAACTGGTGGGTCAGTATTGCAAGCCTTGGGAATTCAAGTCGTTGGTTCTGCTGGGACCGACAAGAAAGTGGATTACCTTCTAAACCATCTTGGATTCGACGCTGCTTTCAATTACAAGAAGCATGAAGATGACACAGCAACAAGTAAAAGTCTTTTGCAAATCCTCTTCTAGTGTACACAGTTCTTTCCACGCTATACTTATTCCTTTGTTTCTAATTTGAATACGCTTTGTTAGAACAACAGGATGATTAAATGTTTTTCAACTAAAATTCCTTTCCTATTGAGATACTTAAACTTTACACATATTTCCCTTATTCCATGACAGCAAGCTACAGATGGACCTATTTATTAACTACTAAGCTCCATTATATCATGCGAATAACACCTGCACGTGCAATTCTTCCAGTTATTAATTCTGCAGCAAATGCAACTAACACCAAAGCAATGTTGCAGCCAAAAATTACGAATATTGTAACCGCGTTTGTTCTAAGGGTTAAAGGCTTTGGTTCACTTCTTTCTCGTTCGTACTGCTTGAGACTGGTGTCATCTTTTTTCTCTGCAAGTCGATTATACCACCAAAAGAAATGTGCCTGGACTCCATTTTCAATTAGTGCCCTTGATCTCTTATATATGTGCAGCATGTATTGCCAATTGATACCATAATGCCCAACATGGTGCCAGAGCCCAATTGGTTGTTGGTATTGAATATCCTTTCCTAATTTCCAATGTTCACCACTCCCTGATTTTTCTTCCTCGTAGTTTGCAAATGCTTGGAATCGACTTGTTCGTTCAATAGAGTCCAAGTAAACAAATCCTATGCCACGACTAGGCGGAATCATAATATGCGGATGAGAAAAAGGATGATTATAAACGTAGTAAAAGAAAACATGACGTAGAGATGTCTTACCTATTTTTTGCGACATCATCATGCCTTGACCGTAAGAAGCGCATAGATATCCAAAATGTTGGAGATAGTGAACACGATCCCCATGTTCATTATATACTTTTCCAAAATGCTTCTTGCAACACTCCAGACCTTTACCAAGACATTCGGATTCTAATGCTTTATGAAATCCGCGCTTTAGGCATTCACAATATAATAAATCGTTGCTTGCGATCATATTTACTTTTGACTCTTTTTTGGCCTCCATGTTATCTGCCCATGCGTGGCTTATTTGTGTAAATAATTGGTACGGTCCACAAACGAAAGCGTTGTTGAGTTGTTTGAAATTCTCCCATGTGGACGTCCAAGGGGGAGGAGCAATAAGGTCAGTTGTAATGACACTACAGTACCCTTCAAGCACAATTATCAGAACCATGCTCCATATTCCCAAAGTCGAAAAATAGATTTTCACAAGTTTGGGTGATATCAGTGTGTTGCTTACGTGGGGAGAAATGCGTAACAGTAGTGAAATATTTACAAGGAGCGCATTCCACATGATACGCAATGGCTGTGGAACATGAATGACTGCAGCCGAAAGTTGAAAAACAAGAGGAATAGCTAGTGATATAAGAATTATACACAGCCATGTATACAAATCATACGGAACTATGTACATTTGGAAACCCATTGTTCGTGTAACATTAATTTTAGTTGTGTATCCGAATGAGTCTTTCCTTACAGGAATGAATGTAATCCTGTCATTGAAGCTGGGAGTTGGTGCTATGTTATTCGAACGAATTACGAAATCAAGGCTTTTGGCAAATACTGTCTTCTTTTGTGATGATCCGGCTAAAAAAGTGTTGGAGCCCCATACTTCAATTGCATCCCAAGCCATTTTACGGAGAATTATTAATTTGTCATCAGTAGTTTTGAAGTACTCACGTCTTAAGGGAAAGCGAGACGTATCTTCCCACCTGCTGTTGCTTATTCGAGAGTAGTTCTCTCTAGAACTGCAGTTGGGCCAAAAACCGTTCCCTGCTGTCATAAGCCTACCATATTCATACATTTGATGTATGACAAACAATTTGCCTCCATTGGTGCACCTTTGGGTTACATTTAGAAAGCAATCCTTAAGCGTCGGTTCCGTGCTGCAACTGAGTTTAACTGCGAATCTCATTGGAATTATGGTTGCCGAAGAACTGTTCAATTCGACAAGGATGATGTTCAGTATCTGGTACTGTTCTTGTTTCTCAATTTGTGATACCTTGCTCATTTCAGAAATGGGACCAGGATTGTCCAAGATAATGACAAAGTCTAAACCGTCTCTGAATGGGAAGAGCAATGGTAACCATTTGAAGAGCTTTGCTACAATGAGACGCTGTTCTTCCTTTGCAAATGTACTCCAACTCGACGGCAGAATTAAAATGTAAGCGGTGCAGTAAATATATTTCCTATGGGCGACATAATTGCGCCAGATGACAGACATTTTCAACTCTGGAACTTCGTAGATACTAACTTCTGGGATATTAAAGGTTAATTGGAGTGACACTGGATATTTCAACGGGTTCTGGTCTGTTGTAATTTCTGGATTTTGATAAACATGCATCCAACAAGTTTCAAAACCACCATGGTTAACGATGTGGTCATACGTTGCACCACCACAGCGAATCCAGAAAGACAAGAAAAGGATAAAATTTAACTTCATTGTTGCTTAGATTGTTGAATGTTAGTTCATAACTAGCTTTCGAATGAAGCAATCGATCTTATAAATACTCTGCGTAGCATTTATATTTGACTCGCCTTTTCTGTCCGTTCAAAACACAGCGTGGGGACTCTGTTTGAACGAGAATTGAAGGAGAGCTTGATTAGATTTAAATGTCAAGTTGGTTACCTTAAGACGAAGGGCGAAAGTTAAGTTTGAGGACGAGGTTTGTATGTTTGAACTTGTGTCGCTTAGAACGGAGTCGAAGGCTTCCGTGACCCAACCCGAAATTAAAATTTTATACCACGAATAATAAATCCCAATATGGCGAAGTATTGGAATAAATATTTGGATTAATTACATTTTTGTATTAAGTATTAAGGCCTTATGAGAAATAAGAAGTTTTTTAATATGAATAATTTATATCATATATCTAAGTCGTAATATCCCAAAATAAGGGCCGGGGGACTTTATATTGTAAAGCGTTTTTAGTTTGGGTTTAATTTTACATGCGCAAGCGTGTAATACTCCACTATATTTAAAGACAATGTTCCCTACTTACAAATTAAACCGGAAATGATGTCGTAGAAAATGATGGATTTCCATCGATGAAAAGTGAGTTTAAAGTGAGTTTGAAAGCCAGTCAGATTTTAAAACGGAATTGAAAAAAAATGAAACTTGGAGAAAATATAATTTTCAATGTTAAATATTATTATGCTATTAATCTTAAATTCTAACTCTACCTGTCCTTTCTGCACAGCACCTTATAGAATTTTGTTTGGAGAACAAGAGGTTTGATTCGCAAATGGATGAAGACGAAATACTAGGCATATCCACGACTCAATATGAAATTAAAATTTCATACGTCGAATAATCAATTCCAATACTGTAAAGTAGAATTAAATTATGTAGATAGAAAAATGCTTAGATTAATTACATTTCTATATTATAAATATTAACTCCAGCGTCCATCGCAAAAAAACAAAAACCTTTTGTAAATAATTAATATATAAAGTCCCTGTAAATAAGGGCTGGGGGACTATAAAATTGTATTGGCTTGCACGTAAACTTAAGTAACCTCTCTCCGATTGGTTAATTTTTATTTCACAAAACTCCTTTAAGAATTAACATCCTCGAAGCAAGAACAAGCAATTTATCAAGAACAAGGAGTCTATACCTTGGAAAGAAGTTCAAGTTGTACACACGGTTTTGCAGATGTACTGATTTATTTTTTCCTAATGTATTTAATATAATTTTGGACTTTGTTTAATTTTCCGTCAGGTCCAAGAAGTTTGCATTTTTCCTCTTTCAATGAGCACAGCCAATCCTGGCTGACTTTGCCGTCCTGGCATCCCATGGAGTGGATACGTTGCTTAGGTTTGACGTATAGCAAACTCCAGCGGCGCTACAGTCATCCAATTTCAAGCAAAATGATTCTCCCTGTAGATGTGGTTCTGTGAACAGCTCCACATTTGTGTTAATAGTTACAACGGAACCAATCCGAGATGTTAGTTCAAAAACGGACCCATCCGAAACGACTGAAGACCCTCCGTACTTTGAATCACTGAAAAATGTCACGGTTGGAAGGCTCACATCAGCTTCGGAACCTGCAGTTCTGGCGGATGCAATGACCCGAATTGGGTTGTCGTTGCAAGACTCTACTAGGTTTGGCAGGATTTGGTGATATGAACCAGCCCTGTAGTTCTCGCCACCGAAAGTAATCCACCTGTGTAGATTTACAAATCATAAAACAGTTGTCAACTGAATTGAAAAGTGATGTTGAATAATGTGCTTACACTCCACGCTGACACCGTTTGCTAACTTCCCAAGGGAACCAATAGGGCAAGTTCCCTTTGCTGGTAGTATGGACGTTAGTTGTACCACCCATATATGTAAGTTCAAGGTTAGCTGCTGCCGCCGCCATCCTTAAGGGGCACGCATTTCCCACATACTAAAATAGCAGCTAGGATAGTCACCACGGAGAAAACGGTTGAACCCATTTCGAGTAATTTTAGTTGTGATTGTCTCATTATCAATGCATTTGGTATTTATGTATTTATACCTGATGCAGCACTTTGTTGAGTTAACGTTTTGCTATTTTGCAGTTAACTTGCGGAAACTACTTTATGCTTTCATCGCGTCTGTCTGCTTATAACTTAACTCGCTGGACTCGCTGGACCGATTCGAAAGCTGCTGTAACTCTTTAGCGTCGTATTTAAAACCCGTACTGATATTAGCCGGAAGTGGCTTGCTTTCGGCTCAAATGTCAAATGTCAAACTTAAGATTGGAGTCTAAAACACGAAAAATTACCATCACAAAAGTTGTTTTTGTCTAATCGAGGTAGAAAAGTATTAAATCACATTTTGATATGAAACCTTCTGATCACTGCAGCTCATGTCAAAGGTCTAACATAAGATTAAAACATGTCGTGGATTCCTTTGCTCTGTTCTAATTATCTACTTTGTCTACTTCAGCTTCAGTCTACTCTTACACACACCATACCCGACATTAATTTCCGATACTTTTTTATTCCCGTGTTGCTATAATTTATTCGTAAATGGAAGTTTCCAATCCTAATCTTACATTAAAGTGGCGTGATCATGATTCAATTTGTATCGGACCACCAATAATTACGAAGAATTCCCTACTTGAAACAAAAGTAATTATATCGGTTTTCCAATACAGATTTATACCAGCTTATTAACGTAAACAAAAATATATCAGACCAGTTTCGTCAGCAATAATCGCAATATCCCAATCGGTTGAGACCTCCAATTTCCCAATTCATAGTAGGAACGTAATTTCATCATTCCATTTTACATTTCCAGGACAAAAACTAAAAAAAACGCAGAAACGATTAAATTGCTTCCGGTGTCTAACTATCCAACTTACTTTCATCTTCCATAATATCGGGGGCTACAAAAGCAATGCTATCCCTGGCTTCACTGCTAACTAATAAGTAACAGAGTTATGATAAAAAGAAACTGAAGATTTATTTATTAGCAAGCTTTACCATAAAAAGTTTGTCATCTTGACAAAGTTCTTTTTCATTTGAGCTTTAGCTCATTTGGGATTTTTATAAACCAAAAGACATGCGGAAACATTTCATTTACTAACAAGCCAGTTGCAAAAATGACATGAACTATTTTTGGGTTGAATAGTAACTCATTTAAACTTATGGCTTGAAGTTCAAAATGAATGTGGAAATAAAGGATATAACAAGACTCCACAGCAAATTCGTTAGCATTTTTGAAAGATATTTCTCCTGTTTTCTCCTTTCAAAGTTCTTTCCCAAGATGTTCCTTCCCTCGTGTTCGTATAATGACCAATCCAAACCATGCGTCCATATTGATCTCGTTCTGAATTCAAATGCAATGCTAATCCTCGCTTCTATGCAAACATTTGTGAATTTCGGATGAATTCAAAGAGGCAAGAAAAGGAGAAAGACGGAAGACACAAGAGCTGTCAACTGCCTGGCTTTATTAAAATAGAATGAAACGTCAACCAGAAATTACGTGGATAATGAAAACTTATGATCTTGAAAATTGAAATTAATTGGCATCGTGCCGTCATCCGATGCAAACTGTAATGAGGGACATGCTGAGAGGGTTAATTCAAAGACACTATCTTTAAAAATAGTTGCAAAGTTCAAGACGTCAAAATATCTCATTAAACCAAGTACAAAGTTTCCAGCTTGTGTTTAGTCTGAAATTTTTATTACGAAAGTGAACAATGTGGGATGTTGGGGCGTAAATAGCTCAAAGGCCTTCTTGATTTTCACTTGTTGCAGCATTACCATAAATACAGGCTTAAACATCAGAAATTGGACACACTTTGTCACCCTGGAACATATTTGTCACGCTTGAATGAAGTAGACAGGATGTTAAAAAAGTTTGCTGTAACAATAGAAACTTAAAGAACAAAACTTTTAAAGTTTCTCTGACCTTTGTGAATGCCTTTTGAAAAATAGGTTTGTCAAACTGGAGTCAAGTTGAAGCTTACCTTAAGAATCACCAACTGGACTCTTCATTAAAATGGGTTTATTGTATTGGATTTTCTGATTTACGTGAAGATCAACGGCCTTTCTCATAACCACTAGGGGATAAGCTCCTAGACCAACTCTGCCACTAGAACTGTCAATGAATTCGGTACTATTTTGTCAGGAAAAGTTCGACTAGGCACTTTGATGAATGAGTCCAACTTGTAGAGTAATCTACCAAGGGATTGATGATGTGGCGTGTGTGTAAAGTTGGTGTGTTGAGGGTTGAATCTGAAGAGTACTAGTGGGCTGGAAACTTTCAAGAGACCGCTGGAGAAAGTTACCATTCGAAGAGAAAGTCGAGGCGGAAATGCCAGGAGCTGATGAGGAGTGAAAGGAAGAGGAGACAAGCGACCCCGAATTCTGCACAAATGAAAAGGAAGAGGAGAGCTATCTGCCCATTAGTCCTATCTCCAGTCACCACGCGCGTCGGACTTTCACTTCTGCTTTCTCCACAACCGTCGACGACTCACTGTTGCTTCCTTCCAAGGCCTCCACGGCATCATCAAGGAAGCGCTTGGAAGGCTCAATTCCAAGCACACAAAGCCCTTCGGAGACACATCATCATCACACAGGGAAGACACACTTGGAATGATTCCTCGCAAGAGAAAGTTAGGCCTTTATTTTTTGCTGTCCGTCAGTCAATGTGTTCAAATAAACTTGTAACCTTGGAACCGCAAAACAAAAAATTATTGTTCATAAATCATTATTTCACAAAACAACAGGAAATGAAGTTACAAAAGAACGGAGCTGTGACCGCTTTTCACTCAAGTTCCATTTGAAAAGAACGAATTGAAAGATGTCCAACGATTTGAAAGAATGCCCATTTAGTAACTAACATCCTGACTAATTACTGCAATTGAATTGGAACAAGACTGACAGACGACGGGGCTAACCTGATGAATTGCAATTAACACTAATGCAATGAAATTATAAACCTAATCCTTCTCGTTATAAGGTTTTAAGCAATTAATAAAAGTCTGGAGGAAATTGGTTTGCCCAATTAAGATTAAATCATCTCCACTTGCCCCTTCACAAGTCAAATTGAACAGAGACAAAAAGGTGGGAAAAACTCAGTTCTTTTTTGGCGCAAATTGGCACACAGAGACGGGCAAAATGAGAGCGTTGGATAATACGCTGACTTTTCCCGAATGACTATTATGGGTAACGAAATAAACAAGGAAATCTGCTAAGATTCTACACAAGACAAGAAATGGCTAAATGTAACTGCCAAGTAAAGAAACGACATAATGAACTGTTCCTAGTTTTCCAACACTACACATATTGTAAGCTAGCAGAGCCTGATTGCATAAAAACTTGGAAACTTGTTGTTCTTAGCCTAAAATAAAAAGAATATAGTTTATAATCTTATACATAACGTCTAGGGAGAAAGCACTAAGGGACAACTGGTTACGTCGTTCCTCACTTCAGAGGTCATTCTAACGCATATCCTCACGTTTATGAACTTTGTGAGAATTTCTTCGCTTCCGCGGATAGTGAGAAAACACTATGGGCGACTTGCTGGGTCATTTTAATTACTTTGAAGTGATATTTAGGCAGTTTCTCACTACCGCGTTGCGCGCATATCCTCGCAGTTTCTGCCCTTAGTCAGCCAGGAAAAGTCAGCGGATTAGCCAAGGCTAATAAATCACGACTTTTCTTATCGCTATCAATTATTTACAACTACTTGCATTAATTAATGCAATGGTTTAATTAATCGTGGTATGAGAAAGTGCATTTAAAAATTTTCCAATTTATAACAAGTATCTTAGCTCCAAATTCCTTGCAAATGCGTTGCCCGTATGGCTAATTGGATGGTGTCGTATGGGACTTAGATGGAGCTTGTACACCTACCGATTGTCATGCTTGGCTTGTTTATGGGACAATTTTGTTTTTGGTATTCTTAATTGAATTGGATAATTATTAATTGTGTTGGGTTGTATTGGTGAAGGTAAGCAATAATGACATGTCGCGAGTGAGGTAAATCAGGCTGATCCCGATTAATTCGTTGCATGTTGCAGGGTTGTCGTTGTGACTTGACACGCCAAGGCCAAGGTTCAAGTGGACGCAACGCCAACGCCAGGGTAATCCCGTTGGGATACCCATCCCGTTGCTGCCGTGTCTCGGCACGAACCTCGGATTGTTTCACCCGAGCTATTGGAGTAATTGGAGGCAAAGAATTTCACCAAAATGAGGTATCGAACGTGCAATTGCAGCCGGTGTATTTTATATATGAGAGGGGTCAATTCAGAAGATCCAGGTAAACTACATTTTATGATTCTGATTTTTAATATTTTAATGATGACCTTTTCATGTGTATCAAGTTGCCAATTTCCTTGCTCCTTATCTTTCAGAATATGACCTATTTGAAGAAGACGGAGTTACGAAAAAGTCAAAAAAATTTGAATCACGAGACTACCAGGTTTATATTTTATGCCTATTTTTATGACTTTAAATACGTTTTTAATTTTGTGTACAGGTTGCTTTGATTGAGATAGCGAAGAAGCAAAACATAATTGCTTGTCTCCCTACGGGATCGGGAAAGACATTCATTGCTTTGAAGCTAATTGAACACTTCTATGATGATATTATCATGTAAAATATCTACCTTGTGTAAAATCTAACAAATTACAAAAAACCATGAGGGATTAGTAAAACCAATTGAGGCCCTTAACTTTATAATGAAGGGCCTCAGCAGTGATCCTACGCCTCATGGTTTCTTGTAACTTGTTAGAATTTACACTATAGTACAACTTGCCATGCTCATCAGTGAATTTGGGACAATTTTTTTTAGGAATGGGAAAAAAGTGATATTCTTGGCTAATACAATCCCACTGGTGAGTCAGCAAGCAGAGTTCTTTGCGAGGAACTCAGTACTTAGAGTGAAGCATCTTACTGGAGATATGGAAGTGGACTACTGGTCATCAGAAAAGTGGGGAGCCATCGTTAAACGGATTCCACGTAAGAAAGAAACTGAAAATGTAATTCAATCCATATTGGACCAACTGCACCATTGTGTCACTTTTTTTGGTTAGATTTTGGCAATGACGACTCAGATATTCCTTAACGTCATCCAGCATGCTCATATGAAGCTGTCCCAAGTGTCTCTACTGATTTTCGACGAATGTCATCACGGTAAATGAATGATAAAAAGTCCAAATGTGATGTCGCCAAAATTATTTTTATAAATTAATTTTTAGCTGTCAAAGACCATCCGATGAAGCACGTGAGTTTGTAGTCTTTGTTTATAACTCAAAGGAACTTTAGAAAGTTCCGGTTATTCTTTGACGTACAACTTGGGTATTATTCAGGTGATGCAAAAGTATCAGGAGACGAAAAAGCTTGAACCATCGTATCCTCTTCCCCGAGTGCTGGGAATGACTGCGACCATTATAAAAGGAAGCTGCACAGAGTATGAAGTACCTGAGAGAGTTGTAGAGCTCGAGCGGACAATGCATGCAAAAGCTGTGACATACAAGAACTACGAAGAAGTCTTAAAGTATGTATGAGAAATTCCGGAAGTGGCAAGTTTTGGGCGACGATTGGTTATTTTAATTGTTTTATCTTTTATTTTCTTAGGCATTCCACAAGCAGCCGAATTGAGAAATTTCTTGTAAACGTGACTAATGATGGACTCGGACATCTTTATTGTATTTCACAACTTGAAACATACGCCAAAGACCTCAATGTTCTAAGAAAGGATAGGAAGAAATTGAAAGCAGTAACCACCATTGCAGGCATTGATCCAACGCTCGTAAGTACGGAAAACATTTTCGTGAACGTGAACAAAGCAACTCCGGGTGACCTTCGAATTGCTGTTGACGATGTCAAGTACTGCTGCACATATTTGGGTAATTTGAGTTTCCGATTTAATATACTAGTTGCTTCACGTTTCCTTGAGTGTATTTCAACTTTCCAGGTCCATACGCTGGAATTATTGCCATCAATTTGAAATTGGCTTTCATCGAATTCAGCTTGATGGATATTGCGGACAAACGGCTGGTGGAGTGGTATGTGAAAGTTCGTGATTTGTTCATGATCATACGGTAAGTTTTCAATATCTGTGGACATTATTCAAAGAAAACGTGTGTATAAATGAAGTCTTTACAGAACAAAGTTGGAACAACATATGTCACATTTGTCGGATTCTGAAAAAGTTTTGAGCGTGTCCGAAAAGCTCCGCCGATTGATTGGAATTTTGAAGGATCAGTTTGGAGAGGCTGATGCTCCACCTTGTTTATTTGAAGACGACACCGGGGTTTGTGGACTGGTATTTGTGGACCGTAGAGTCACTGCTCAAGTAGTGGCCTGGTATTTGAAGGACTTGGCTAGATTGAATCCTGAATATAAATTCATTCGGGCAAACTTCGTTGTCGGCACATCCAGAACTGCATTTGAAAGTGTAGAGAGCAGGATCTACGCAAAGAAGCAACGAGATACGATTGAAGGGTAATGCTCCTATAGTTCAGCAAATGTAAAAACATATCCAATTTTTCCTTTATAGATTTCGTACAAGAAAATACAACTTGCTGATTGCGACGAGCGTTTTGGAAGAAGGCATTGGTAAGTTTCTTCTGACGTTTTTGAGTATTCGGAGTTTACAGTTTAACTTTTGCTTGTCTTATTAGACGTTCCTAGTTGTAACCTCGTCGTTCGCTTTGATAAAGTTCCGTCCTACACTTCTTACATCCAATCCATGGGCAGAGCACGAAAACCCAATGCTCTTTTTTGTGCCTTAATTGCCAACACGAATTATTACAAAGAGGCCTCAGAATTGGAAACATATCATCGGATTAACAAGGCTATGGTGGAATACCTAATTCAGAATGTTGAAAATGTTGATGGGGAATTAGAACCGATGATTGTGGAACACACTGTGGAGCCATTTTGTCCTGGTGGGACAGCAGACAGTCCCAGTGTCACAATCGAGTCCGCCATGGACATTACAGAATGGTAACAATTTAACCTTTATACTTATTGGTGAAAGCTTTGCACTTGTAAAATTCCTGCTTTGATCCCGAAGGTACTGCAATTTGCTCCCATGCGATGGTATTTCAGTTCTTCAAACCATATCCTGGTGGACCGAGTCAACTGGCCTATACCAAGGGCACTTGAGACTGCCAATGAATAGCGTCATCCGTGGAACTATCACTGTAAAACCAACATTTCAGTATTAGCTAGAAATTACATTCAAACCTTTACTTCTAAATACAGGGCGATCTCATGCCGACTAAACAGTTGGCAAAGCAGGCCGTACATTTTGCTGCAGCCAAAAAACTTTACGAATTGGGAGCCTTGGACGTTTCACTTGCACCCGTACGACCATCGATGGGAGATGCAATCGACGTATTTTTCAAAATTGCGACGTCCAAAGCTGTTCCAGACGAAGTTGAAGATGGAGAATTAATCGAAACAGCAAAGCCAGTCAGTAATGGTAACGTGAATGTTGGAGTCGAAGGGGATAATGTAAATTGGTACAGAAAGAAGGTAATTTTCTCAGCTCAAACGAGTCTCATCCATGACATAAAACTAATTTTTTGTCAGATTCCGCAAGTTTTCCAATCGGATGTGCTGCGATGTGATCCAAAGTCTTACAAAGTGTATCGAATTTGTTTTAATTTGACGAGCCCCAGCGAGAACTACCCTTGGAGGAATATGTACGGCTTCAACAATGAGTCCGACTTTGGTCTAGTAACCAGCGAAACTATTCCAGACGTAAGTAAACTTATCTTTAGCCTAATTTTCACATTTTCAGAACTTAAGTGTATTTTTTACAGGTTGGCTCTTTCCCACTTTACGGGGGCTTTGGAGTGATCACTGCATCTCTGGAGTTGATTCCGAATTTTTCAAACTCGAGTATTGACGTCAACATGGCCTATGGATTTCAGAAGTATGTATTCAATGAAATCCTGGGATTGTTCAACCGACTTTTGCAAGCGAAAAGGGAGTCTCCTTTTGTCCTTGTAGCTTTGCGTAAGTTTTACTTTCCGCCACTCTTTATTTTCATATTGTTGACGATATGTAACATTTTCAGGAAAGTCACGAGGTTCATGGTCCATTGACAACCAGCTCATGAACGACATGGTGGCATTCACTGGAGTGAACCGGATGAAGCGACCGCATGACAAAGTGAGGGAACAGCGCCGGCCTCCTCCTAGGGAAACATTTTCAAAGTACCAAAACGCAGTGGTTTCACCGTGGTACAAGAAGGGTGCACAAGCAGTGGTACAATTCTTATTATTCTTTATTTGCTTACAAAAAAAATTATTATTAATTAATTATAAATTATTTATTATCATTCCTGTTTAGATTTACTGTGTGGAGAAGGTGGATATGGAGATGTCACCAGCCTCTAAATTCCACGACGGAAACCACAGTAGCTACAAGAGTTTTGTTGAGAAAGAATACAAAACTCGAGTTTTTGATAACCAACAACCTTTGCTCAAGACGAAGTTATCCGGTGTCGGAAAAGGACCAAAGCAGTTGAACTTCCTTTTGGAAACGTATGCCAAAGAAGATGAGTTTCCAGTCTACCTTCTTCCTGAACTCGTCCACATACTTCCAATTCCTGCTTCGTCGCTGGTGCAAATCAAACTTCTTCCAAGTTTTCTACACAGGCTGTGTCGGCTGTTGATTGCGAGGGAGGTGTTAACTGAGATTTCAGAGCAGTGTGGATGGAAAGGAATCTTTAACGAATCACCGAATAGGAAGAGTGCAGAGGACGATGTGTCCAGATTAACTGCAGAACAGGAAGAGAAGAGGGAAATGGAAGTCAAACGCAGACAAACGTTTCAAGAACGGCTGACCAAAGCTCAAAAGCCAATTCCTGAAAAGCAGCACATTGAAAACAGAGAGCTCCATTATGAATTCATCCACCCAAATAAAATCACGAAGAAGGACATTCAGCTGTTTCACGAAGCAGTCTCAGAGCAGCACGCTGCGAAGAAAATTACGGCCAACATCGATCCTTCTTTGATACGAGATGGGAAAGATTGTGACTCCAAAATTGGCAAGTATTCCATAAACTTTACGTTTCCAAAGGTCCAATTTAACTTTTTTTTTAACTTCTATATTATAGAGCTCACTCCGCTCGACGAAATTAATCTTATCCCGCTGGAAATGGATATGGATTTTGATACCGATGGTGGTCCATCCCCATTGGTTGTAATGGAAGTAAGCCACGTTTGTATAAAACAGGCTCTTCTGCCGTTTTTTTGTAAACCAATTTTTTTAATTGTTTAGGCGCTGTCGATGTTCAAATCAAATGACGGAGTTTCAAACGATCGACTTAATAAGATTGGCTGGTCGTTTCTAAACTTCCTGATATCGACTCAAACCTTCATGAAAAATCCAACTTGGGTGGAACCGATGCTATGCCAGTTGAGAAACCGAGTACTGACGGTTCAGTACTTGTGTGCTGTTGCCAAGAAATCAAAACTTGCTGAAATCATTAGCAGTGGTGATTTCATTCCAGCTACTACTTGGGTTCCACCTGGCTTCCAGCTTATAACTGCAAAAGCTGACATCGGAGAAATTGCAGCTAAGCACAAAGTGCCTTTAAAAGTCTACGATGCATTAGAAATTCCAAAACTAAGGGTAAGGTCATTAAACTCCAAATAAAGTTTTTTCAGGCTCTCTTTAACTTTGATTTTCAGGAAATGTCGCCGGAAGAACTGGACAATTATGTCAGAGTCAACGCCCCAAGTCACATTCGTAAACCAAAAGGTTCTGAAAACGAAGTTCCTAATCCACTTGCCCCTGGAAAGAAACAGAAGCGGCAGCAACCAGCGACCGGTGGAACCTACTCCAGCTACACACACACAGAGTTGTGTGATGTAGAAATTGCCAAAGGCTTGTGTGCTCTTATTGGCGCGTTTTTCCTCAAGTGTGGCTCATCGGGAGCAATTAAGCTTCTGGAGTGGCTGGATTTTACCATTCCAGATGTGAATGGTGACGGACAACTGATCGCTACAGTTAAGCCAAGTATCCCCGAACCCTCATCGTCGGCCGAAAATGAAGAACTCCAGAGACTCTTATTACTGGCGAATAAACTGGAAGACAAACTTGGATACGCGTGAGTTTTAATTAAAGTTTATTTCAACGCATGAATGCATTGATCTTTTCGTGTCGCAGATTTGTCAATCGGAAACTTTTGGCTGAGGCGATGACACATGCAACATACCTTGCGAACAATGTGTCCGACTGCTACCAGCGGCTAGAATTTTTGGGCGATGCCATTTTAGGTAATTACTGAAAATACTTAAACCTATGTAAACAGAGCCTCATTTCTTTCCAATTTTGTCGTAGATGCGCTTCTGACAAATCATATTTTTGCCATGACTATCAAAAAGGACAATCCCGGTGAGAAGTATTCCACACAGGAATTGGGCGAGGTCAGATCAGCGCTCGTGAACAACATTACCTATGCTTCACTGGGCGTGCGCTATGGACTCCACAAGCACTTACTCTCCATGTCAAAATCCTTGACTGTATTTTCTACACCATAATCCTTGATTATACTTCTCCTTTTGAATTCCTTTTCTTTACTTGTAGGATATGATCGACAACTTTGTTGTGTTTCAAGAGGCATCGGATCACCATGTTGTAGGACACGTAAGTTTACAAACAATTCAAAAGACCAGACCACTGTAACCCGTTTCATGATCCTTGATTTTCCAGTACACGTTGCTCAGCGACGAAGAAGTTTGGGCCCAGAAGCACATCGAGGTTAGTCAAAACGGTCAAAACAAAGACATCATGATTCTTGTTTTTTTTTACAACTGACCTTCCAATTTATAAATAGGTTCCAAAAGTACTGGGTGACCTTTTTGAGGCATTGGCTGGAGCCATTTACATTGACTCCGGAGGATCCCTGGACACAGTTTGGAGAGTATTTTATCGTCTCATGGAGCATGAAATCGGTTTGACAAATTCTCTTCTCATTGATTTTTGTTAAATTTTGTTTAACTACATTTTAGATGGATTCTCAGGAGCAATTCCAAGATCTCCACTTCGGGAACTTTTAGCCGAATTCCCGTCGTCCCAAGTGACATTCCGGTAAAACTGTCACAATTGTAATTTGGAATTTCTGGAATAACGTGAGACACTTTGCATTGATTCATAGCAAGTGGACATCCAAGAAGATTCGGAGCAAAGGACGTGACCTGGTGAAAGTGACTGTGGGGCCACACGGAACTTACTACGGGGCTGGAACAAACTTACATCGTGCAAGAGAAGCAGCGGCGAAAGTTGCGCTGAAAATGATCAAAGAAGAGGATTTGTTCATCAAGGACAGGGATGCTTCCAACATCCCACTTATCTGTGCTTAATCTAAATCAAGACACCCAAAAGACTGGACAGAGTAAGGACTTTAAAGTTTACACCGTTCAGAAAACTCATTATAAAAATTTACTATTTTTTGACCAATGAAAGAACTAGAATAGTTATTTCATGGAAAATAAAATTTTTACAATGAAATGAGAATGGGGGATTTGGCGCAGCGGAAAGTTTGAGCAGAAATCAAAACTTCAAGGCTAAAGTGCTGAGCTGGTTGTAAAGTTTTATTAGCGCTTCCGTAAAAGCAGCTGTCATTAAGTCAGAATGTAACAGGTGAAACACCGCTTGACCGCTTCGTAATTTGTAAAAAAAAAAAAAAATGGCTACGAAAAGGGGCGAGAGATCAGCAACCAATGTAGAACTAAGGGACAGGAGTAGCGGTACTGGTGAGCCAAGGCCATTTGCCAAACGTCCAAACTTTAGAAGAGATGAATACATTGAGCGAACGGTGCTCCCTACTGATACCCTTCAAGGCCTTGCGCTTCTATACAACACGACGGTAATCTGATCTTAACTTTGTAAAGCTACATTTTCCAAATTGCTAATTTGCTTTGTTTTCCAATAATTTGAAGGTGGCCGAGATCAAGAAGGTGAACCAGTTGCAGACTGACGGGGAACTCCATGCTCGCCGTGTCATTAAAGTACCCTCCAGAGGAATCCTAATAAACCTGGAACCAGAGCCCAGCCAGAAAGAAATCTCTCCAGGACCGTCAACGTCAGCCAACTATCCAGAAGGCGATGATGGAGACGAGGATTTGGAAGGAGGAGCTCTGCTATCATCGTACCTGAATGGGAAAGACTCACTCCTTACGGAAATTAAGGCCAAGGTTAATCACGTCGCTGCCAACTCCCCAATAATGAACGGAGGGACTGAAGACTATGATGAAGATTATTCTCAGATCATCCGTAAGGGTACTTCCTCAATAAAACTTTTTTGCTTCATTCCATCACTTGATCAATTGGAATTGGAATTAACTTTTGTTTTGCTTTGTATAGGTATTCATCAAGGGATGTTACAGAAGACGACTGAATCCTCATTGAAGTGGTGGCACGTTCTCTTTCCATGCCTTGCATTTGTGATTCTCTTCCCGATCCTAATCTTCATCTTTCATGAGCACCTTCGTGATTTAGGACACAACCATGATGACTTGGATCATGTCGTGTCAAGTCCAGTACCAATTGCGATGGGACTCCATGGTGGTCCACATGCTCCTGCTGCAGAGTTCATTTTGCCAGAATAATTATAATCGAAAGACGACATTAACAGCAGGGTTTAATTCTGGAATGATGGGACCAAAAATGTCAAAATTGTGAAGCTTTTCACATCTCCAAACTCCAAACATAGAAATATTCGTCCCATTTCCTATAATTTTAAATCCATAACTAGGTTTTAGATGAAAAGCCAATAACGCAATAAAAGAATATTTTTGCACTTAATTTATCCGGTAATTGGTAATTAATTTGCTAAAAAAATCATTTTTATGAAGATTTCCCCTGTATCGCGACTTGACTTGCGCAATCCTCCCGTTGGGTGTTGGAATTTATAACTCCAAAGGCAAAGGATGACGGGGATCAATACCAGAATTTTAGCAATCAGCAGACAGAAGAATTAGTCAAATACCCTACAAAAGTGCCATCATCAGTCACTCGCAAGGTTCGTTTTGAGGTCACGGGTTGACCTTTAAAGTTCTGTTCTACAGGGGTCAAAGGCAAGTCATTTTATATTGGAGCATCAAAAGGTTTCCCTGTTGGGTAATTATTTTCTGTTTTTCAGAAGAGTACCAACGGTTTGTACAGTGATAACCTCTGAATACTTACCATTTAACCCATCTTACATCGGTAATTGTCGAATCCAATTGAGTCGGTAGGTCTGAATCTAAAATACTGTTACGGCTTACTCATTTTTGGTTTGTTTTGATTCCCGTTAATTTTGTGTATACCTGTTTATGTAGGCATCAGTCTCTCTGAATTTGAATCAAGCCCTGGATATGAAAAAGGACATCAACCGCTGAATAAGGACGCTTGCCTTTTACCTCCTGACAGTTAAAGTCAAGTGTTATGCTCCAACATTGACTGCTTCAATGGACGTTTTCTCGTTGCCAAATGAGGTAAGACACGGTCTAAGATGTTTGAGGTCGTTGATGTGGAGGTCTAACTACTATACTTGCTGTTGTTGAATATCAGATCCTGTCCTTGGTGTTTGACCACGTTCCGCAAGTTGACCTGGTCAAGAGCAGACTTGTGAGTAAGGCTTGGCGAGAGAAGATTGATACCCTTGTATCGTACCGAGTGAAGCTAAATGACAACAACCAAAGCGTCAGAACCTCAATCCAGGAGATGCTTGACCTTCGGGTGAGGGCTTGCGAGATTGTTCACTTGAAATTACCCTTTGTTGCAACATTTAAGAACCCATTGCTAGTCAAGGAGATCCTGTTCACAAATTCGTGTTCAAATAACGTGGACAAGCTCATTTCAACATGTACGGATGTGGAGAAAATAGCATTTTTTACTACTTTCTTGGGTGATAAGTTTTTCGATTTGAGGGAGGACTACACCGAGCGACTGAGTCGATTGAAGAAGCTAAAGGAAATAGAGGTTGGGATTCAAGTATTCAATGTGAAGGGAGATTCGCGGAGTACAGTGTTTGAATCTCTCTTTGGGAACTCGAAGCTTGTTTTCCCATCGTTGACACGAGTATTCATTCATTACCCAATGAGTGGACAGGAATGGCTAAAGTTCTTTACATTCATCGGAAACCAATGTAACACACTCAAGTCACTGAAGCTCCGGTGCTTCGATTGTCCTCGTGGAATTCCAGAAATTCCAGACCCTGTGATTTCTCGACTGAAACAAGTGAATCTCTCCACTTTGGAAATAATTTGCAATTGCAACTGCAGCGAATACTCCCAAGTGCATCACGGCTTTTCGGAATTAGTTCAATCTCAAAAGTCACTGGAAACCCTCACGCTAGATTTTCATAGCTGCCCTCTCCAATCGATTAAGGATGTGATTCGGAAATGTGCAAAAACCCTTCAGTGTGTGAAGTTGTCCAAAGTTGAATTTGGTGAGGATGATGATCTCCAAGGGTCTATGTTTGAAGAGTGTCATGAACTTCGTGAACTCAAGCTCCATACACAGCCTCGTCTCATGGTTTATGTGACCTTGGATTTGGACGCAGCAGGTGGTCAGTGCTCTGCAAAACCAATAGCAAAAGGGGCTGAAACATTCGGATGGAAATTCCCTCAGCACTTGACCCGTCTCAACATCAAGGGTTGTCATATCCCAACCGAAGAGGTGCTGGAAATGTGCTCATCAAAAGGCGGACTCAAGAAGCTCAAGCACTTGGAACTCCATGACATTGGCACAAATGAAACCTATGGATTTGGATTAACGATCGATGCCTTTCTCACACTAGCTGAAAACTTGGAGGAATTGGAACTCTTCACCTTTCGTTCTGCCTCATTCACCGGACCGATGGAGGAACATGCTGAAATTGCAAAATGGCGACTCTGCCTTGCAGCAGGGAAAGATACCGGGGTTCATAGGGATCCACCAGTACCCCAGTACGTGGACGAAATGCTGCTTCAGTATAGACAAGCCCGGTATGGGGATGATGACCTTGATCTCACCCGGGTGTTTACATTCCGCTTCCAAGAGTCACCGCTTAGGGTCAAGTTTCTGGACCATGCTCATGAACTGTAAGGAATCATTGCAATAAATTCTCTCATTTATCAATCAATTAATTCAAATCTCGGAAATCTTGGTGAAGCTTAATTGTATCTGATGATTTCAGAATTGCGCAACTAGATGTCTCCGAACCCGTGAAGAAACGCGTGAAGCTTGGATGAGTGTAAAATCGATCCGTTCGTTGATGAGGTTTGCATCACTACAAATAAATTTAATTAAATGGGCGCGTTATTCCGCTTCTGCAAAAATATTTTCGAGCAAGGGGATAAAATCCCGGCGCTTCTGGCGTTGTCAGAGTCAAAAACTTAATAACCTATGAATGGCAATATTAAGATTTGATTTTTAATGAATTTGTTAAAAATGGAAATGGACGCGAAAGTGATTTTATTGTTCAGTATTACTAATTTTTGCCACTGAAAATATTGAATTGTAGTTGGGCTGGAGAATTGACAAATGAAATAAATCATAAAGTTCAAGAATTCAAGGAAAATTTTTAAAGATTATAATTTGCAAGGAAGCGTTAATTTGAGAATTTCCATTCGTCCCTTTGCTTTCAATCTTTTAGTAATTTTGGTTCTTTCATATGAAAAAGGAGCGTCTTTTTTAATAATTTGGACCGAACAAAAGGGAGCTTTAAATGACAAAAGAGGAGCAGAAGACCTAAAGGAATAGTAGCCGGTGTTCAGGAGGCTGTAGAAGATGAGTGGAGGATTTGCATATTGAGCGCACCAAAAGGACTTTCTCCCGTAGCTCCCTTTAGTGTTTTTAGAATCAAAGAAAGCGGGTATTCACTCGTAAAAATTCGAGTGGGAGGAGGTAGGTTCTGAATAAAATCCGTACTTAAAATACATACTAGAGAGACAGATACGGAGGAGAGGAGGGCTTTGTGTCTTGTCCCGACGACAGAAGTGTCGCCAGTCCCATATTATTCGAAAGAGGCATATACCAGGGTACAAGATTTTGATCAAAAGAAGGACCCCACCCACAAATCCTCTTCTTCTTGAGTCCTATTGTGTTGTTCAGAACAGGCAGAGGGCTGGAACCACTCCAGTCGAGAGTAGGCATAGGCTATGCCATGATAAGAGAACATACAGGGTTAAAACCGAAAAAACCTCGTTTTCTGGAAAAAGTAAAGTTGTATGGGTGTAGGGGTCTGATTGCTGAAGACAAGGAAAGTAAAAAGTTGCTGGAAAATGCAAACGACGACGCTGGAGAGACAAAACAAGAGCCACCCTTTTAGAGAAGGAAATTGAATTTGAAAATATGCAAATGCAATCCAAACTGGGGAAAAATTCGGAGTGAAAAAAGTTGTGGCAGCGTGCCCGAATTCACACCCAAAGGGGTGGTGGTGTAATTAATTTAATTCGAAGTGGGAGTGCGCCTAGCTAGGTTTCAAATTATGTCGGTCAAACTAATTTTTAAAATAAACCGCAAAAACGGAAAACAAGAGTTCCCAGTTATGCGCCTAAACCAAATCGTCGTTCAGGATTAGCTCTTCTGATTTCATGCGCAATAAAGGGTTATCCGCCTTATAATCTGATTTCAAAAACCGCCCTAAGGCGGTTATAAAGTTACACTTTCAAATAGCTAAAGTTACTATAAAAAAAAGCTTTGAATTCTGCGCAGACGCTAAATAAAGACGCCAAAACTAAAAGTATTTGCTCTGATTTCCCGCTAACAACATGCTCAGGCTCTAAAAAAAATCAGCACAAACTGCAGAATATTGTTTCCGAAAAGCTTAAATTACCATAAAACTTTAAATTCTGCGTAGCAGCTAATAAAGGCGCCAAAAATTACGCGAGTCTTTCGAAATTTTCTGATTTGATATAAAAAAAAGTTGCATTTTGCGCAAACTCTTCAAAAACTGCGCGAAACCCGTCACTATGCTCTAAGTTTGGCATAAAAAGGTATTAAATTCTGCGCATAAACTTTAAAAAAAGGCGCGGGAAGACTTGAGTGTTGCCCTTGTATGCAGTGGTATTCCTCAATCGAAACAGCAAGAGCCCCGTATGGTTTGCGTGTCTGATTAAACTCCGCAGTTGATTGGAGTTAAGGAAACTGTCCATTTATCAGTTGAAAGGTTTCAATTAGTGACGTTTGTGAATTAGAATTGAAGTTAAAGTACAATAAGTTAACCACACGTGTACTAAGTTGGAATGATGTAACTTATATATGCATACATAGGGTATATACATAACATAAGGTGCAATGGAAAGGACATTATAGAAGAGTGTTTGGGGGAGTACTATAGCCATTTCATCCACACGTGAGGTTCGCTGTTATTTTCTGTTGTTGATGTGTGTTATAGGTATATATAGGAAATAAGCTTAGCTTTTAGCTATCTTTGAGCTTAGCTATGTTTTAGACCAATGAGAGAGCTTGGTTTTTGAAAAGCGAATGGGAGCCATGGGTTTGTCCCTCCTTCCTTAGTTTGTAAGTAGGCGGCAGAAGGCGGTTCCTGGGCGGCCCAAGATTCTTCTCTTTCTCTCTCCACCACCCAGGCAGGAGGCCAGCCAGAGGAAGAGCCCATTTTGATTTGGAGTTGGATCAACGCCTGGTCACGTCACGGAGCTCCTCTATCACAGTTAAATCACAAACAGCACACAATTGTGGACATTACAACAATTGCTGTGCATTGTGCTACGGTGTGTCCACTGTGTAGTCGTCACAGAGTGTCAATTACCATTCCAGCATGATCATACTAATGTGGATTGGGTGAGATTTGACCCCAAGCATGGTTCTGGCAGGACAAGGTACTCTAAGGAACACTCAATTGACATAGCTATAAGGATAATGGTGAGAGAAACAAGGCATTTGTGGATTGGAAATCTACCCGAAAATGTACGAGAGGAACAGATCCTTGAGCTATTCCAAAGGTAAGGAAAAATATAATAAATAAAAATGTGTATGAGTCATGTCCATGTTCATGTCAGTAATCGAGGAAAGTTCAGGTTCAAAGCTTCCAGGTTCAAATTCAGTTCATATTCAGGTTCCTGACTTTAAAGGTTAAGCAAGGGGATCCATATCATAATCAATCAATGCCCCGAGAAATGTATTTACTAAATTAGTCGTCAAGATATACGAAGGATGCTGTGGAGAATGAATGGAAATCACTGTGAAATGAATGCGCTCAACAAAGAATCTCTGCCTGTCGAATGTTGTCTCCAATTCATGACCAATTGAATTACGATTAGCGTTTTTCACTAGAAAACTACGTCAAGGAGACCAAGATTCTGTCTGGATTAAATTTTTTTTATATTAAGGAGGCGGATGCAACTTCCAAGGACAAACGTGTAAACGTCTGTTATGAATTCAGACTTTAGTTGTTAGATTCAAGCGTTTACTACGTGCTGGTCGTTTACAATTGCAAAGTAACCATCGGTCCAGGATCTGGCGGCGGCGTTATGTCCAGTTGCTTGGTTTATAGTTGAACGATGGTGATTAAGTTCATTGGCTCTGGTTACTAACGCGCTCATCGTAAAGAGTCGGTGACGTGAAAATCCACATGGCGTCGGGCATATGGTTCTTTACTTGGATCTTCTGCCATTTCCTTTAGTTCCTTTGAATACGCTTTCAGAGCAGATGTTTGTTGATTCAGCAGATCCTCAGAGCTGAGCTTTGCAAATTAGTATATGATGAAATGGTACTTGTATAAGGTTAGCAATTGTTGCGTTTAGTTGTAATTATAACGTCCATCAGTTCACTGTCCTTTTGCGTCTGTTTTCATAGGCTGGTTGTATTCATAAAAGTAATTGTGACTTGGTCAAAGATTCATTTTAAGGCTTGCAATCTGCTTATCTCCTCCGACCTAGTGGTGGTTACCTTATTTCAACTCTAAAGTACATACTCTACAGTACTCTTCTCAAAGTAAAGATAACTGTATAGTCACCATGAATTAAAGTCAGCCTCCCACCTTCTTTTGCTGCACTCGCCAATATTCCGCTATTTCTATCTAGTTCAGGGAACAGCAATATTATGCTCACGCGTTTGTGCATTCAAACCTAAATAATTTTTAACCGTAATTTTCATTACACTTATTCCATTTGTTTGCTTTTTTCCGTGTACACAAGACAAAAAGTCGATTGAAGAGTCATGGTGGTATGATCTACGTATGATTCCTAAGGGAAATTGTTTAATTTTTCATTTGTCTTCAACTCACAGTCTCGAGTCTTCCATAAGACTTGTTTTTCCTTCAGTTTTTATCCTAATTTATAAAAAGGGAGTTGGAGCAAGTAGCAAGTTTAATTTTTTTAGAATCTACGCAATTGTGACATGGCAGGATGAGCAGTTGGTAGATGAATAGTCCCTGAATAACAACTGCTGGGTAACCCTCTTCAAATGTCCAAGAGTCCAGCTTAGGGTTTCCATTTGGAAAGGATTTGGAAGCTTCCCCTTCTGCCGTCTTGTTGTCTTCTTCTTGTAACCGTGAGAAAGGGGCCTTGAGCTGTACACCATAAGAAACGAAGAAGGGTAGTAGGGGTACTTTTCCGTGTGTGTGTCAAGTGTAAATTGTTGTTCAAGGGATGATTAAGTGTATACGCGCAGGTAGTGTAAAAGGCTCACTGCGGACTGCGTAGCCTTAAGGAACCTCAAAATATCCTCCATTATGCCCCTCTCCTTCTCCATATATCCAAAGTTTAATGTTATGATCCATGAGCCAATTCCATAGTTATTAGATGTTCTTTTTGATTCTTTGGAACATCAAAAAAGGGAGACGGAGAGAGATAGCGTGATGTCCATTAGGGCAAAGGGACTTTCGGATTGAGATGAATTGCGTAGTGTTAGGCTCACTCGGCCGAGTTCAATGTCGACCCGGGTGTCAGAAAATGGGAAAGGGATGAACAACTCAAAGTTAGGGTAGGTTTAGACATGGGGTTTCCCTGGGCATGGAAGAACCAGCCTCGAAGGGAGAGAGAAGAAGGGATTCCTGTGTTAAAGAAGAAGGGACTGGACTGGACTGGGTATGTACCGGGTCCTAAAACCCGAATACTTCGGCGTAGTCTTTATCGACCGTTCCCTCTGTTCTTTTTTTGCCTTTATTCCCTCCTGGCTCCCTGTGTAGCTCCGATCCTTGGTTTGTTCGTTGAAGGATCTGAGCCCCACAGTCCTTATCCCGGGTTCTTTGTGTATTTTTAACGAGAGAGAGAGAGAGGGAATAACAACCTGTCTCCTTCAACGTTGTGTGTGGAGCTTTAGATTATATTTCCTGGGCGTCTACTTGTATTCATAGAGATAACTCATCATCATCATCACGAGGATTTGTATCCTTCCTAGCGAAAAGCGAAGCTTGAAGCACTCTGAGCTCCGAGCACAATGAGATAGAACTGAAGAGAGATTGTTACTTCGGAAGAGCTATGCTAAAGGGTTGTGTTGATGATGAGGAGGTGCTAGAGGCTATCCAATGGGCTACCCCTGGTGTAAAATGCAACTCGAGCAGCTCAGTACTGCTGAAGTTGAACAGTTTTTGGTCTCTTTGGTCTGCGAGAAGAGTCGATGTGGACGATCGCAGTCAGGATGGTTTGAAGTTTGAAGTTGTTGAGAGGGCATTGGAAGAGTGCATTTTGGCCTTTATGCTTTTGGTCCTTGCTTCATGGGCTGAAGGAAGGAGGGGAAACTGGCTCTTCATAGGCCATTAAACGCCCTGCTGCTGTACACCCTTTCATTTCACTGGCATTTGTGTGTGTGTCTACACTGCTGCGCCATGAGCAACATTTTGTACCCCTCGGTGGAGCTCCATTGTTGTAGATTGGAAAATACTGCTCTGCTGGTTCTTCGCTCTGAAGGGAAATGATAAGTGGTAGTCATGATGATGATGGTAGTGGTTGGGAACCTCGCTTTTGGTAATCATGCCCCATGGCTCCTTTTCTGAACAAAGTTTCCTTCTTCCTCTGAAACAACTAAACATGACCTCTCTGCTTTTGGATCTTTCAGCTATGCCAAGTCTGGTCAGTGATGATTCTGGCTGCAGCTCTGTTCTCTGGAGATTATTAAGCGCAGTATTTCACTGGAAATCTGCGTCATTCATCTCTTGTAATCTGAGCTGTGCGTGATCCAATTATTAAAGCAGTCCAGATTTGAAATGGGAGGATATTTCCAGTCTTTTAGCTAAGCAGAGCAGCCACAGTCCCTAAAGTCAGAATATTCTAGGAAAATGGTGGTGGTGGTGGCGTGGTTGTTCTATTGATCGTGTCTGCTCTCTCATGATGATAGTAATCAATCAAATGATTTTTAAATCAACTCATTTCCATCATTGATTAGATTAGGAAGGGTGTGGCCCTTTGCCATTTGCCCAAAGTCTAATGCAAGATCAATCCCCATTGATTGGGGTTTTCGAAACTCCAGAAAAGTCTTAATTGGCTTGCCCGCCTATAAATTGGCTTCAGTATCATCAATTTTTGATTCTGTTTTGATTCCAAATGGCACTTTGAACCCACCAATTCATTCTCTTTTGGCACAGTGTCAGAATGGGGTGTTTGGATTGCGAAATTGTTGCTTCATTTTATGCTGACTTGTGCTGACTAAGACTGAAACCGGAGTGGTGTGGCGACAGTTATTTGAAGCAAATGGACTTGTGGAAATAAACCATTGTTTAGCCTTACAGCGGGTGTAACCAAATAGCGGTTTAGATGCTTCCTTTCATTATTAATTTCAATTATTGGCGTGGCTACTCTGCTATTGCCACTGTAGGGGGTCAAGGGACTGAGGTCATTGTCATCCCCGTTGCCGTTTTGACTCAAATTCTAGTCATTTTGGTTGGAATTTGCATTTGGATTGGATTCCAATGGTGCTGTATGATGATTGATTGTGGAATTAACATAGAATTGACGTGTTTAACTGAAAATCCAGAGGATTTGAAAATGTTAATTTGGTTTTGGTTTTGTAAATTGTAAATATAAGTAAATTGTAAATATAAGTAAATTGTTACATTTTTGTTACTATAATATTGAAATTCCTGCTGTGGACAGAGTGACAGAGAGACGCTGCTCTGGAATTTGTTTGCACAAGTGGGTTTCGGTGAAGCCATAAAATCGGTAGCGGAGTCTCCACGCGGAAGGGGCCTGGATAATTTATATAGGAATTGATGATACTTGCAATTACCAATTGGGATTGAGGCTGCAGACAGTTTTAGTCTTCCGATCGACACCAACAGAGTCGGAATTCATGCAGATTTGAGATTTGCACGTTCCAACTGCCCGTTTTCAGAGCTCGACGGTCTGTGAGGTTTTTCAATTTTGCGTAATTGAACTTTGTTCTTTTGCTAATTCCTTTGTGCCAATTTGTGCTAATGAGTGACTATAAAACAACATTGATTCTTCTTCTAATCAAGGAATGGCAAAGTGCCCATTGAAATAGAAGAAAATTCTAATTCTGCGAAGCTCTTCAGAGTTTTAAACATTGCCTTAATTATTCCTCCAGACTCTCATTAACGAAAATAAAGGTCAAAGTGAAATTGGATTTGGACAATAACTGGTAATTTCCAGTAGTTACGAGTACCAGTACTCTGAACTTTCAGTAATTGTCCAAGGAACCCTGTTTTGTGTCTAAAAATGAGTTTTCAATACAACTGTCACCGCGGTATTCATGGGACAGCGGCCTATTATTACTGTCACCCGTATAATTATGGACACGAGGACCAAGCTGGACCTTCATCATCATCGGGACAACTGCGTCCACCTCCACCTCCACCAACCCCAGTTCTTGACCTTCTTCCAATTCATTGTCATCAGACACCATTGACCCGGAGCCAAGCCAATTCTAAAGTCCGCCGCCGCCATTCCAAATTGCGTTTTAGTTTCAAGCGATCCTCGTCCCTCAGCCATGCTGTTGAGGACATTGAGGTAGAGAAGATTCCACTTCCGCCATCTCCACCACCGCCAAAACAAAGTTGTCCAACTGTCTATGTCGGAAATCGATTCCACCGCCGTGGATCAATTCCACAGCTACGAATAATCCATCCAAGAAATGCAACGACTGGTTGCTCCCCTTTGTCGATGAAGAAGGAAGGAGAGGAAACGAAGGCTGAAAGAAAGAGCAGGTGGGACGCTCGGGTCCCACCAGCGTCGTCCTCGTCAGCAACTTCCGCAAGCGCTCCGTCATCATCATCATCTACTGCAGCGGAACTCGGAACTGCTCTGTCCTCGCTTTTCATTAGCCCATCTCCACTCCCTCAAGCACCGCGTAGCAGGTATTATTGCGAAAATGCGGATTACTCTCCTGTCTTGACAAGGACGAGTAAGGAAAATAACGTATTCGGAACTTGCATTCCCATTCGGAAGGATAAGTTACGGAATTGTACAAGTCCTGTTAGGTAAAACCAAAACATTTACGCACCATTTTCTGCACTTTTGCTTCAATTCAATTGTGCTTCATCACAAATTAGGCTACAAATGCACTCTAGCAGGTTGAGGTTTGTTTAGCAAGTTGATTATTCCAAATGTTTTAACTTAGAATACTAAGGCTGGTGTGTGATCTTCTAATCTCTTTGTGTCATATGTGTCATGTACATTCGAGTTATCTTTTATCCTCTGATAAAGGAAACAATGGACTTCAACACTCTTTTATCTTTAGCTGTCGTGTGTGAATTAATTTGAGTTTTATGACTCAGTTTTCTTGATGAACAAAAAGATTTTCAACCCAAGAAGGGATGAGTCGCATTATTAATTAAAAGAACCTTGTTCTTGCCTCGTTCTTGACTCTCTACTCTACTAAAGTTAGTGTGGGTTTGCCCTTGTCCTTGAAATTAAAGTTAAAAGCTCGGGTTTTTTTCATTTGATGGGCACGGTCATGGTCTCGTGTCGTGAGTGACGTGGTCATAGGCCACGTAGGGCTTAGGGCTTTGCCCTTTTTCCTTCCCGGTTCACCTTCTCCGAATTCATTGTTAATTAGAGTTTAAACTACTTTCTTATGAAGTTAAGCGTCAGTTGACGCGTGGACGGTTCCCATTGGTCAATCAAACTTTTCATTAAAACTTCCTTACTGCTCTTCAACTGGAATTTCCTTGAGCAAATACGAAGGTGAAGGTTCTGAGGAGCTCAAATCTTGTAAGGTCTCGTTGGCTTTGATTTTTTCTTCCTTTATAGTGGAGAAACCCTAAAGGGAAAAGTTGAATGAAATTATTTCCAAGCTGATGATTTTTTCCAGGTCTGGGGATGAGTTTGAAGACAGGTGAATCTCATCCAATTTCGTCTGGATTGTTTTTGTTTTCTGAGGGAACTTCAGTATGATGGATCTCCTCGTTGAAACTTTTTTTTCAAGTGGTGCATTTGCGCTGGTGCATTTGCGCTGAAAATGTTCAGCCATCATCGGCTTTTGTATAAAACCTGCTCTGCCGCTTTTCCATTTTTGATTAATTTTGTTCCTGATGGGGTTTTGTATTTGTAATCTACTCTCTTCAGACTTCCTCCTGGTTGGAAGCCAGAAACATAAAAAACGAAGCTTAACAGAGATGCTTCAAAAGTAGTTTTTCGATGTATCTTTGTGATCTCTTGAAGATTTTTGATGTTAACCATCCTCGGAACTTTGAGTGACAGTGAATCTCCCTTGTCCTTCACGGAGGATTGGATTTTGAAGGATTTTAATACAATTCCAACTACTAGTACTCTTGTTGCTTGTCTTCACTATGGTTATTAAATCTCTATGGATTCCATATTTTGTATTGCGTACGTGTGTGTGTGTGTATCTCGTCTCACCTGAGTAATGCTATGCAATTTCCCTAATGGTTCCAATAGTCTCCGAACCATTACAGCCAATTCACATGTTCCGAGGCATTTTTTCGTCTCGTATGGGTGTTATTACATAAAAACTTGAATTATTGGACATTTCCTTCCCAATTTTTCCTGTCTTTCCAGTTGGTTGAGTTGCATTCGTTCGAACTGAAGCAACTGAGGCTATAGGAGCTATAGGAGCCAGTGGTTAGAACCGAATCAAATATTTTTTGAATCGATCCGACTGCTCCGAGAGAGGGGAGTTTTATTTCTTTTGACTCATGAGCAATGGCAGGAGAACGGAGAAGGAATACATGGAAAAGTCCTAAGTTGATTTCTCGGTAAATAGTATGTGTGTGCCTCTGAGACTCCAGCAGGACTTCAGGCCTCTGGAAAACGGGGAAAAGGAGGCTCTCTGCTCTAAGCAGCGCTAAGCACTGGAGCGTCGTCGTCGTCCTACGAGCAACAGAACGCATCGATTTCTTCTTTAACGAACACACTTGTATTGTGTGATGTTACGTCCTTCTTTAAGCTTCTGAATGGACGCTCTCAAAATCTAATTCCAAAGCATCCAGGATCTAGCTTCACCAGGATCCAGGCGTCATCGAGTTATCATCCCCGCAAAATGGCTCCAAGCTCCACATTACGAAATGAATCCTAATTCCTAATGTTGAAATTTTAATATTCTAAATGGACCCGCTGCAGCGACATAACCGGGAGCGCAATACTGTGATTGTCTGCTTGCGCAAGCACACTAGGCGTAGATAAGCGTTTTTCCTATGGGGATTTTTGTTTTTTGACTCCATGCAAGGAGTCAATTGAACCAGAAGTAACCAGCGGCATCAGAGGAGTTGACGTAACTGCCCATCAGTTCCTGATTTGAATTTGTAAACTAAAGTAAACTCCTTAATATTTTGGTCTCTGGTCCTTATCTTTATTCTTTGGAATTGGGATAGGCAGGAATGGGAAGTGAACTGTGCATAGCTGATAAAGCGCAAGAGTCCAAAAAAGTAGAATCGTCGAAAATGGATTGGATTCTCCATTGTTACTCTGGGAAAAGATGAAAAGGAAGATTCTTTTTATTATTCTTCGTGTGGGGATGGTTGTGGGGTGGGAGATGAAGATTCATGACATGACCCACCGAGAACTTGTTCTAAACTGGATAGACAACTTTACCAAGAAGCAGACCACTCGTATACTTTCATTTAATGTCCGACGTTGTTCTTCTTTCAAGAACAACCGTGGGTTTGGACCGTGGGATTTTCAACCGAGGGGAGGTAGGATGACGAACTGAAGTTTTTCAGCTCGGAGGCTCGCAATGTCTATGCTTTTGAAGAACAAGAAAACTTTTTTTTTTTCGAATCTGCCCTCTGCAAGAACAAAAGTTGGGTTTGCGTATATCTAGTTTTACTATAGGACGAATAGGTTTTAGGAGTATTATACAATGGAGCTAAAAGTTTTTGGGGGTTATAGCCCATAGAGAGGCTAGCTCTGCTGAGCTGAGCTCTGCTGAAGCTAAAGGACGAGGGAAAAATCGAAGTTATGAAATGGAGCCCTCCATTTCCCTTCTGGCTATATTGCCAGTAGGAGGAACTCAAATGTCGTGTTATGCACTAAGCACTATGTACGTAGCTCTAACCTTCTACGTAATTTTCCTTTTGCTATTCCAAGGGAAACAATTGGAAGCACAGAGCTATTATTGGAGTGGTTCCACTGGGTATGAGGAGACCATTAAGAACGATCCTTCATGTCCAAATAGAGCTTGGGTACTTTGAGCTAAGTGGCGATGATATGGGATGTGCTTGTGAAGCACAAAACCTAATAACATTCAACTAGACTTCTGGAAAGTCGTTGGACGAATGAGATGCTGGAAAAGCTCTCAATTCATTCCCTCTTATTGACAAAACTAAAATGGAATGGAGAAAGCCAAAAAGGGTTTCCTATTGATTAGCATTTGGTGCTTTTTCATATCCGATGTGGAACTAATTTGAGTCATTGGGCACAAGGCAAGTTGCTAAGAGCTTCCTTTTGACTCTTTTGCAAAGGCAAAGATGTCCGATAATGGAAGGCGCAGGAGCTACAAACGCCGCTCGTTTGTGCCCCATATCCTTTGAATCTTTTGTCCATAGAGAAACCAATTATTGGAAATTTCTGGATTTCAAAGGTGTGCTCTCTCTCATTTGCTCTCTCTGGAGCTTCAGAGTTCCCCGGAATTGTAAAATTTCGATCGTTCTTTTGTTCCTTGTTGTTAGAGCATTCCTTTGTGAATTTTGTAAAGTGACAACGATTGAATTAGAACTTGGTATGACTGCGTTTGTCTGGATTCAAAACTTTTTTGTTCAAAACGACTGCTTAGCCGGAGCCTTGTTTATTGACTCGAGTGTAATTTTGTGGGTGTGGGTTTAATCATGTTCTTGAGAAGCCTTTTTAGTTTCCGAAACTAATTTGATATTGTTGTTCCTCTACGCTTGAGAAGGAAAAGTTGTTTAATCAAAGATATGTTTCCTTGTAGACGTCTGGGAGAGAACAAGAGCGTTGAACGAGGACCGATGAGCTTTGGCTAAGGTTTGCATCCTTGTAAATGCTTTTTCTGGGGGTGGGGTGGTGTAAACAATTACTTCATGGGTAGAAATCAGCACGTTAATTTAGCCCACATAGCTCAAACCAAACCCCCACTCATAGTGTTCAGAAGGAAGCTTGGGTAATTGAACTTTTTTTTCTTTCTCTCCCGTCTTTGGATTCCCCAGGATGTGATTCAGCAGAGATCTTGGGAGTTTGTGCCTCTGCTCTGAAGTCTGAAGTTTTACCACGACCACCAAAGTCTGTATGGTCTATGGTGGTAGTAGCAGGAGGCGGCGGTGGTCGTGGGTGAAAATACGACGCAGTTTGAGAAGGCGAAAAAAGACGAATGATGCCAACTGGGTAGTTATAGTAGTGGTGGTGTGTAGTGGTTGCCAAGTTCCAAGTATGGGAGGGAGGATTACGTTTTTTAAAGAAGACAAGACCCGGACTAGCTGACTAGCATTTTGGTTTCTGCTGGAAGATTCTTTTCCGACTGATTTCCTAATCCCTCTACAGAGGAAGGAAGAAATGGGAGAGAGAGAGGATGAGAGAGTCCAATTACTCATGTGACCCTTGGTGTCACGTCCATGTCTTCGCCCTGTCTAGCTTTAACTCTGTTTCATTATCGTAGCTTATACACTGATGCACTTGGGATGGGAGCTCCGTCAGCTCTTGTCATTCCAGTTTAGAATTCTCCAGTTTCTTCTAATTTGAATGTGGACGATGAGCTCGAGTTCAATTCAGGAGATTAATGAATTTCTTCCTATATGGAAAAGTGCTTTTCCCGGGAGTGGAAGAAACTGTAGGTTGTGGGCTGATATCGACTCTCTGGCTTTTCCTCTTTTTGGGTTCGGTTCGCTAGTAGTAAATTTGAGTGTGTTATATAAGGCGGGTAGTAGAGCGACTGTTGGAGGCGGAAACGGGCTCTCCTTCATCCGGGAGACAGTGGAGTTCACTCCTGGTCTGAAGAACTTGGAGCGAAGCCCATTATTTCCAGTACCGGGCTCCGAGACGCTTCTGGCTCGTCCTTCTGCGAGTTTCGGATGATGTAGCGCCTTGCAGAAAATGGCAATTTACAAATCCTCCTTCCTCGGAGGCTGGAGTTGTCTGCCGGTTCCCTGACTTTCTCCCGGTTCTAGCTCCCTTTCCCCCTAATCTATTTTCTCTTGTTGAAATGGAAAGGAGCCAGGAAGGAACGTTGAAAGTTGCTTTCACTACTATGCTACTAACCACGCTTCCATAATGAATCCCTTTCCCAAGGATCCCTGGATCTATATACCACTATACACCACTCCTGGAATACTACCTACCGTCTGTGTGGGAAAACTACCACCTTATATTCCCAGTATAAAAGGAACTTTCACCACCACCACTTTTTAGAGGGAAGGCTACGTGGGCGTACTAAGGGACTTCCTCTGCTCCTTCTGGAGAGATCCTGGACATAAAATTTTTATGGGAGTCGTTCCGGCTCTGTGTGTGTACTGGAGAATGGGAATTTCCGACAGACGCGTGTCTCTCAGTGCTCCAGCGTTTTTCTAAAAGTAGGAAGAGGGAGGGAAAACTTTCTTCTTTCTAGCCGCTTTAGTAGTTGGTGGAACTTGAGCTTTTATTTCCGCTACTTTTTTAATTCTAGTGAATGCTTTTTTGGTCTTAAGTAAAGAATTGAAAATCGATTAATGTTAAGTGCTCTCAAAGCCTTGTTTTTCTTTTGTCACCCAATTGTATTGTTTCCGTTGAAGGCTGTATCCCCATTGTTGCTTGGATTGTCGAATTTGTGGAATTGAACAATGAATTATTCAAGGAAGTTTGATTGATTTGTCAAGCTACTGACGTAATAATAAGACAAGTAAATTAGCTTAGCTGGTTAGCTGGATGTACAACCAATTCCAGCTTGGGTGCAAATAGCTTTCAAATTAATGATGTTGGAACATTGTAAACAAGGAAGACGTAAAGAATACAATATTCCATCCTGTCTCTTTATTAATTAGGTTATTAGGTAAAATAGGCCCTGGCCAATGAGCGTCTCGAACAAGAGCATAGTTAAGAGCGACTTGTGATTGGGAATTTGAGAGGATTTTTAGATTAGATAATTGTTCCTGACATTTTTGATATGCGGTGTCCCTAAGTATTTTATTAATAATAAATGTTTCCTAGAGATTCCATGCATGCGCCCAGGTAATTATAGTGTTTTGACTGGTTCAAGCGAAACTCGGCCAAACCCGTGTGCGAAACTACGAATATTTATTTTTGCAACGTTGTTTATCTTGATCATCATCGATTTTCGCCTCTTGGCCCTAAGTGAAGCACTCCAAGCTTAGTACAATTTTTACTTCCTCGTTCTAGAAGGATTTATCATGCAAAAGCTCAAGTATGATAAAAGCTAGTATGCTAGTCCTGTCATGTCAGTCTTGTCAAAATATTATCTAGAAGCGGGGTTTTTAGCGCCTTGTATTGCGACATAAACAATTCCTGGTAATTGAATGTGAGACACGTGCTGTTCTTCGATTGGGGGATGATGGCCTAATGAATTGATTTTAATTTTTAATTGTTTGCAGACATGGCCGCGTTCAAAGTGTCAAATTGTTATCCGAAGAGTCTTCACCTTCGAGCCAGCCCACAAGTAACGGTGGTGGGAACGGGGTCCGAGTCCTGGCGAATGGAAGTGGTCAGCGTGCCACAGTTTCCTTTATCGATATCCGGTCTGCTTCAAAGGCACTCCGGGCTGGACCAACCCTGTCAGGCCAAACACTTCAGATTGCATACCACGAGCCTGGTGGGGTTTTGTCGTCGTCCCATAGCCTAGACTCCAGCTCTCCAGCTCGAGCTCCTGCCGGTGGAGATTCGTTGTTGTCATCAGTTGGGATTGTGAGTGAACTTGGTGGTGGTGGTGGTAGTGGCCCTTCAACCAATCCCCTGCCAGGGACTCCAGTCCTTGGACACTCAAACACGACTCCGGCACCACCCACGGCCAACGGGCCTGGAATAAATCCCAACAACTACCGCCAACAACGCTTCCCAATCCAGCATGGGTAAGTTTTTAATTTATGCGGAGAGAAAATTAAACTCAAGAACTCAGGTTCCTTCCTGGAGGATGGAAAACCTCAAGAGCTTTTGAGTTAAAATGGCCGTGGGCCCCCATGTGGCTTCTTTCCATTTTAAGTGGGTCCTCTAGCCTGGTCAGGACTCAGGATTGGAAATTAAACCTAAAAGTAGATCACAATCCTTAAACCTCACTTTCTCATTAGGCTATAATAGTGACTGAAGAATGACTAAATAAAAGGATCTCTTCCAGTCTAAACCTCACAAGCTAACCCTCACAAGCTAAAAACAAAAATTACAGTTTACTGTCTACCTGTGCTGTGCTTAAGCTTAGGTTCTGAACTAGAGTTTCAGGATGTTATTTTCACCCATTTCGTTCGTATCGATCTAGACGGATTAAAATTTAGATTCAGGAGACATAAGATAGGGCGTGGAACTAGGAATAATTTTTTTTTTTTCTCTTGGAAAAACTTTTAGAGTGAAGGAGACTGAAGCAATTTGTCTCAATTGTAGCGTTATAAGGGTACAAAGGGCATTTCATTGGTAACCGGAGTAAAAGGGGCTCTAATGAATCAATTTGGATCGATAGGATGCTGGAGAAAAACCACACTTCCACTTGGAAATCTTCATTTAGATGAAAACTAGGAAGAGGAGGGGCGCTCTTGGAAGTTCCTTGGAAGGATTTGGGATTTCCAATTTGTCTCTCTTTTTCAAACGTTTCCTTGCAGGCTTCCCCAGTTTTGTTCTCATTCCTGGAAGATTAATTCTTAGTTATCAAAAAGTTTTCTAATAATCAGCATAAATGAAGTTCCATGTATGTAACTTGTGTGCGTGTGTTTTGTTTTGAAGGGCAAACAATGGCGAATGTTTCTTGCCCAGTAAAGAAGTTCTTAGTGCTTCTTTCGCTCCTTTAGCTAGAAAGTCTTGTTGAGGAATGTGTGGTTAATTTTTTATTTTATTTCCGTGTGGTGGTGGTGGTTATTTCGGTCTCTGAGGCAGGGCCAAGGGAAGTCTCTTACTGAATTTGAGATAAGGCACTTGGCGTGCAGGAATATAACTTACAAACAGGTCTTTGAATTAAAAATTCACAAAGTATTTGGAACCGAGTTTTGTGGTATTCGGAGATCCCGGGTCCCGGGAGCGTGTGATTTCATTTCAGAGCCAAGGCGATAAGAGCCTCACTACTATACTCCCTAGCTTTTTTTTGATGATGACGCCTGGAAATGAATTATGATTGTAATTATTAAGCTTTTGAGTGTGTATTTTTATTCCTCCAAAGAAACTTTTCCAAATGTATTCATAATATAGAAAGGGAACCTCCAGAAGCTTTTAAAGAGAAAGCCACAGCCCCGAAAGTTCCGCACGTCAACTTGAAATCTGCGGAGAAGATCAGAATCAGGGTCTATTTCAATTCCTTCCCAGCACGATGGACGTTTCCATTTCCATTTCCTTGAATCACGGAATAGGGAAATGCACCAACGGTTTTGATACAAAGTGACCGCGGCGGCGGTGCCCGTATTTTCTGGAAAACTTTGAAATCCCATTAATTCATTTCTTGATTTATATAATTACTTTGTAAAGTTCCTCCCAGGCGAATGAAAACCGCTACAGCACTGTTCATGCCACTCTTCTTCCTTCCCGATGGCTGTATGGCTCTTTTAAATGGAATTCTCTCCATTTTTTATTCTATATTTTGTAATATTTTGAATTTCAAACGAAGGTAGGATTGTAATTTATTCCTTCTTCTGGGTAGAAATGGGAAGGAGGAATCAGAAACCTTTGAATTACAAATCAACTCAGTTCCTTAGCTCTGCTGTACATTTTGGAACCTTTGGAGAGTGGGTTTTATTAAAATGGATTTCATTCAAAAGGAATCATTTGATTGAATTCAGTATTCAAGTCTTTTGAGACTGCGGTGATGAGATTTATACTTCCGAAAGTGATGATACAATGGCAAAAGGTTCTTATAGAGCCCTTGGGCTCATAGTTTCCAACTGCGATGTTAGTCCTTATAAGGATACTGAAGGATATGTTCGGATATGGAAATTATATTCAGTATTTTCTTTGCAGGCAATCGGAGGACTCATCTAGTCATTTTTATGAGCAACCGAAAGGCTTTAGTCGTGGAGGTCGAGGTGATGATCATTTCCACGGTGGAAGAGGCAGGAGAGAGAATCGGTACCTCAACAACAACAATCGACAGGGTTTTAATCCGGACCGGGAAAGGTATACATAACTCTAATAATACAAAGAAAGTAACTGTTAATTCACGAGTGTCTTTTTTGGCAGGCGTTTCCGAAATAATTGGTATTCAAATGAGAACCGTTTCACACCTCCTGCTCATCCCGAGCCACCTGAGAATGAGCGAACGAGCTCAGCCCCGGCAGTGTCAAATAACAATAATGAACCTGGTACAAATAGTTCTAAGGGTCTAGGACGAATCCCGGACTCACCCGTCAGCTCAGTCCCTTCCAGACATCTCCCGAGCAAGATACATCAGTCAAGGTAGAATATTGGCGCCTGCGCGGACGCTACTTGAGTTTGAAAACCCCTTTCGCCCTTTGCAAATCCTAAGCTTGGGAAATGACACGACATTGGCGGCAGCTTGGGCTTTAAGCTTTAATGCAGACTGCAGCGGCATAGATTTATGTCAATCGACTAAGCACACACACAACACTTTTGTTTTAAGAACACCTGGAGCGAGTCCAGAGTGTTGCAGCTTTGCTTTGCTTTGCTCCCAACGGTTCCAAAAAATAGTTTTTAGTTTTTGTTTCCTAACTGGAGATGAGATTTATATTCTAGCTGGAGAGCTTTACTGGAGAGAATTGGTAGTGGTGGCGTGTTTTTTAATTCAATGGAACTCTAGCCCTAGCTCCCAGTGTTATTACACTGAAGAAGTCCCATGTCCTTTTATTTTATGGAACTGAAATATCCGTTGTGTTTCTTTTATGGCTCCTGCGCTCCTCCTTAAGTCTTGGTTGTCTAGTGTGTAGCAAAGTTTGAATTCCTTCCTTCCTTCCTGTCATGGTTTTTATGGGACTCCTGTTTATTGTTTGTTTCTGACTCCCCGTCGTCAGTCGTCGTCGTTTTTCCACGCGTGGGTTGGTGGCGCAATGGTGGTGCTCTTTACTCTTTACTTCGTTGTCTTTGTTCTCTTTCTAAAACGTTCTCTCTTCTTTTGACAGGTCTGTGAGTGAGTCAGGAAGTTCTGATCGGGGGAGTAGTGCGGGCTCTCGGTCCCGGTCTGGATCTCGTTCGAGCGTCTCGACTAGCGCTAGCTCCGGTCGCTCAAGATCTCCTCCACATCATGGATCCACCTCGTCCGCACAACTTTCCAGGGGAGGTGGTGGTGGAGCAGCGGCGGCTGGAAGATTTCATCAAAATTCCTTCTCACGCCAGCGGTAAGAACCTCCTTTCTTATAGAAAGTAGAATTTAATCATCATCTAACCTTAGTAATAAGAGGGTGTGCTGTTCCTTTTGTTTCGATTTTTAAAGAATTCCTTGAAGCAGGTTGCATTTCATAGTTGTAGTTCGTAGTACATAGCCTAATATAGCTCTTATATCCAAAGCTTAGAGCCAAAGGTCATCCCAGTTGATAATGAAAGTGACAAAGAGTAGGAAGTTTTTAGTCACTCTAAAAGTGAAATGTCAGTTTAGGCCTTTTCCCTGACATTTCATCTTCTGATTTCTTTATATGGTCCAGTCAGTGGTCACTGGTCAAGTACCCGGACTGAGTCTAATGCTTAGTATAATGAATATTTCCAAACAGGTACAATCGATCTCGGCTGGTGAGTCGTCCAGCAGATTCCTCCAGGACTCGTCATAGTCATACTAGCTCGAGGTCACCTCCAATGGGTGGCAGGAGTCGCTCTTCCTCTTCGTCATCTTCCCCATCTCCCCACAGGAAAATTTCCACGGCTCCTCAGTCCCGCTCACGATCACCTTCATCCACAAAATCGTATTCCCCGAGGTATGCCAAATGCCAAATGCCAAATACTGGACATTTCTGTACATACTTACATACACCAGTGCCTTCTTCCTCCTCTCTGTATATATTTCGCTCTTGCCTTAGAAGATTGCTTTAGTTAGTCGAGATCTTTGCCATTTTCTTTTTGCTCAGACGTCCATCCTCGCGCGGGAAAGTCGCTAATCTACTCAATCAAAAAAGGAAATTCACTTTTATCCCTTATTAATATTAAATATATTTTTACATTAGAAATCCATTGTGGGAGGATCCGCATGCATGCAAGCATGTGACAGTTGTAGCAGAAATCAAAAAGGAAATAATTAGTGTCACGCAAGCATCCATTTGGATTCGTTTTAATGAGGAAAGGTTCAGGTTTGGCATTAGGCATTGTTTCAAAACAAAAACAATTCAGAAGAATTCAACGGATGCTCGATGTCAGTCTGACGCATGAGTAAAGGTCCTTTGTTTTGATTTAATGACAGAAAATCAATAACTATACTTAGCTTTAGTGACAACGTTTGAGCGGAGGCGTTGAAGGAAACCTGAGACTGTTAACACACAAACAAGGCTGAGCTTAGGATTTGAGACCAAAATGTGCATGCCTGAGGAAATTTTGAAGCTTTTTTGTATCCTTTTGACTAATCCAATTTGAGATTCTATTGACTGGGGATTTGGGAAGGTTATTAATTTACGAGTTGCATAGGCACGTGTAGGAAAATCGAATTTATTGATCCTTGGTAGTATAGCTTATTATATCCCTTGTGTTCCTTGTGTTCCTTGTGTTCCTTCTGGATTGAATTATAGATTGCTAAATGTCTGTTTAGATTTTTCATTGTTCTCATTGTTGCCTGTATTGTTGTATGTACGTGAAGTGCAATCCAATTGCACAAAACTTCTCATGAAATGCTGCATTGAATTAATTCCTTATGCGCATTCACCACTACCACTTTCACTTTGAGTCATGCATATAAGGAAAAGGAGAGGGGTCAATGAACTCCTTTTTTCACATAAATGGTGTAGTTACATTGTGTACGTGTATGAGAATATAGTGATTTGCGCTATTTGATTACACAGGAGTCCCAATTAGGGACGACAGATTTAGCACCTTCAACAGGAAGCGGAGAATTCTTATAATATATGGGATGCAAATTGCAAAATAGAGCGACGACAGGGATATTTCGTATGGCACACGCCATTAATGTGCTTTTGTGCTTCCAAACCTTACTTAACTATGATAATAGAAGCTTACTATGATATGCTTGAAAACTAACTTGTGTTTTCTGAGTATTTTTAGAGTATTTTATACAATTTTTAATGTTTTACGTTGTCTGGATTTCCAGTCGGAGTCTGAACTCATCGTCGAGTCACCACCACCACCGCCACAGTCAGTCCTCCAAGAATTCCCGAGCCCCTTGTGGTTCTGAAGTCCATTCAGCGATTAGAATACGTAACTTGCCTTCACGCTCATCCGACACTTCCCTCAAAGACGGTCTCTACCACGAGTACAAAAAGCATGGGAAGGTCTCCTGGGTCCGAATCATTGGAGTAGGGGCGGAGAGATATGCCGTCGTTTGCTTCAAATCAATCGATCATGCGAGTAGAGCGGTTTCCTCGTCCCAAGACAAACTCTTCTTTGGATGCAAAATATCAGTGACGCCTTATGGTGGGAGAAATGGGGAAGAAGGATTGGCTGGAACTGATGAGGACAACAGGTGGGTTTTGGGAATTAAAAATTTAAATTTAAAGAAATTAGAAATTAGAACCAAAGGTGAATGAATGATTCATGACTGGAACGTTGGAAGTCGAACGTTGGAAGTCGGAACAATGGCTTAGGTGTTGAGGCCATTTCCTGGAAGGAACATTCATTTCCGACTTATTTCCAAATTGGCAAGTTGTGAAAGCGAGAAGAAAGGGATTGGAATGACTGCATTGGAATACGTGACCTGTGTGCAAAATGGCATTAGCAAAGTATTACCTACTTTTGTATTTACACACACACTTTTTTTCCTTCTGCAGGTCTTGCGTAGAGGATGAGTCATCTACCACGACACCCTCCAGAACAATCTTCGTCACTGGTTTGGATCCCTCCATCACGGCGGCGGAGCTGAGGAAAACATTCGAGACTCATGGGGACATTGTCGTAAGTCTTGTTTTTCTAAGATTTTGAAATCCACTGGATTCTGAATATTAGAATTGGGTTGAGGCTGAGGCTCAGAATGACACACAAAGGGACAGGTGATGGGCACAGTGTCGTGTCTGACTTTAGGCTGAAACCCTTATTTCCCGTTTGTCCTGATTGATTGACGTTTAATTTCTTTTTGGTGGTTCTGCAGGAAGCCAAGATGCGGAAGCCGTTGATGGAAGGAGCGCCAGGGAGTGGACTCATTGAGTTTGTGGACATTGCTAGTGCCATCCGGGCCCAGTGGATTCGTCCTGTGTTCAAATCAAGAGAAACGAGGGAGACGAGGATTACGTTTTATCGAAACCCAGTCACCACCGCTCTGCTCCTTGACGGGATTGCCGGTGTTTCAGAGAAACAAATTCACGGGCATTGCTGTCAGTTTGGTGCTATCTGTCGCGTAGTCATGGACTCCGAGAGGATCCTTGCTTTGGTACAATTTGAAGAGGTAAGAATAAATAAGCGGGTTTTAATAGTAGAGAAAGTAGAGTTGAAAGTTGGGTTTGGATTAGTTTCACAATTCCCGGCACGTTTCTTTGCTAATTAAATCAATCTAAAAGAGTTTACCCGATTCCTCTTACTCTCTTAATGAATTCTTATAAATAACCCTGTTCCAGATCTCATCCGCTCAAACGGCTTTTCGTGAACTTAAGAATTGGATTCAGAAGGGGCGTCAACTCCATGTGGACTTTGCTTCCTCCCCATGCATTCGCCTCTATCTGGACCGTGTTTTAGGAAGCACCGGAAATAACCTGTCCATTTCACCTGATCTCCGTAGTGACTCTGGCACTCCACCACTCCTCTCTGCCTCTGTTGGAACTCCAAAAATCCATCGATCTGGCAGTAGGAAGTTTAGTGATGTTCCGTTGGACAGGAGAAACTCATACAGGTAATTGGGAAGGGAGGGCCTATATAATAATGCCACTGCGTGTTCACTAGTTGCATTCTCCTTTGACAGGAACGCTGAGTCTGGACTTGATGATGGAAAGGCGCTGATCGAGCTGTCTCCGGAGAGTGTTTCTGGCCGAGGCCTTTCCAATGAACCGAACGGACTTGAGGATCTCGCCTTCAATGGGAAGCGAAGTTCTTCTCATCGTTACAATGGCACTGCTGGAGACGTTCCTAACGACGACGAGACAAAGAGTGGGAGTGACGGGAGTGGAGAGCGACGGAGAATGAAGCACTCCAGCTCCACGACTAAAATTGATCTCAGTTGTCATGAGACAGACTCGGCTGTGGTGACCTCTTCCTCTGACATTATTTGCATGGAGAATGAAAGCGTGGAATTGGAGACTCTACCTTATCTTCAACACCATCACCACCACCACGGGGGAGGGGCTGCTCTTGTCTGTGCAGTCAATGGGGATGACCATCAACATGGCAGCTACGAGTCTGGTAAATACCAGTGTGCTCACTAAAGCATTAAAAATTGATGTCGTGTTAATGCAGTGTAATCAAATCTGGCTTACTTTTGACAGTTGGGGCAGTAAAGAATCGGGCTTCATATCGATGGACTTCTAAGTCACAAAATGTATTTGATGGAGTGTCAAGTACGTCACCTGAACCTAAAACAGAAACCGTCCATAAGGTGTCACCTGATTCAGGAATTGGAAATGGGTCCTTAGTACCAGTAGAACCACTCCCTCCAGCAACAGAAACACAAGTTTCACCTGGTAAGGAGAATCAAGGAAAAACGCTTTTTGTCGTGATTACCAGTGGTGCATAATCAAGTTTTCCTTTCTAGTTTTACTGGATACGAATCGGAGGAAAGCGCTTGAGAGTAAAGTCCGTCGTTCCTCGGCAGATTCTGGGAACCTCCATGTCTCTGCATTTGTAGCGGTTCAATCCACTGCAAATCCAGGGAGCACCACCACCACTTTCATTACCGCTAGTGAAACAATTATTCCTGATACGCCTGGAGAAGATTCAGATGATCGGCCTGGTACTCCACTTTGTGATGAAAATCCCGCCACCAGCATCGTTGGTGGTGAGCCACCACCATCAAAATACTCTGCACTTCCGGGAAGAGCCACCGCTTTACCGCTCCCTCTCAAAGGCAACCATTCCCCTTTCCAAAACAATCGGAGTAGTTCCTTCTCAGATTACTCGATGGTGATTGGCCCTGGAGGGCCAAGTTCCCTTCTGAAATCAAGGGAACAGAGTCCCAGTCCGGCGGCGGATGAATTGCGGAATTGCTCTCCAGTTCTTCCTCCTGAAACAGTTCCATCTGTGATGCCCTTTTCAGCTCCGCCCAACGAGGTGCACCTCGTTGGTACTGCTGAGAAGTCTTCTCTCCAATCTTCCTTTTCGTTTCCTGCCAAGAGTACAAATGTGACTGATAATAGTGTCGGGGATGAAGAGGTTTGTAGCGGTGTTGGAGACAAGCTTGCTTCAATTTCTCCACCGACCTCTGAATTCTCCGCTGCATCTCAGCAGATGAGCAATATCACGGATCTCCTCCAATCGATGAAGAAGGAGAGTGAAAAGTGCAGCAGCGGTCGAGAGGACGATGAAAAGTTGAGTGTCGTTGTTGAGGATGAGGATGTCATGATTTCTCCGCCGTCTTCAATCTCTGACGGAGGAAGTCCACGTGGTGAGGAGGATTTGGCTCAAAGGGTGCAGAACCTGTACCAGAGATTTGACGAGTGGGACAGTGGAAATCGGTCCGTGGCTCCGCGAACTCTGAGCTTCTCTTCGTCCACCGGGAACTCGACTGAGGACAATGGTTCTGAGTTTAGTAGTCGCTTGAGCCTCCACCTGGACAAGCCTTGGTTGTCCCGGTCCAAAGCAATTGACCTCGACGAGCTTCGCCAACAGCCATCTGACATTACGAAATCACTCATAGCCAAAAAGTCAATCTTTGATGAGGACATCCAGAGGCTGGAAGGACTCAAGGAATCACATCTCAATACAACTTCTAGTCTCTCCAATTGGAGGCTCAGCTTCGCCGCTCGATCAACCTCCACCACCTCCAATTCATCAGTCCTGCTCACACCCACCTCGGCGTCGAGCATTGGCTCTTCTTCTTCTAATAATGTCTTCCCACCAGCCACTCCTACGACACCAGGAGGAGCTCCATTCCGCTCAACAACGTCTAGCTCATCAGCGCTTCATCATTTATCCTCCTCTTCCTCACTTGTTTCGCAACACCAGAACAATAGTGTTGGACTGTCAGGGAAATTATCGCTTCCCCCGGTGAGAATTCCAACCACAAGTTCCTCTTCTGTGACTGCAGGACCCCTGCCAAACTCAATTATCAGGAAAAGGGATGAGTCTGATGGTAACTGTTGGGGGGCTAAGGATCCTCGACTGAGCAAAGCAGCACACCAACATTCAAAAATCCCTGTAGCAGTCACCCCTTGTCCTCCACCACCTGTCCATCGCTCATCCTCACTAAATGTCAACCTCCTCCACAGTCTCCACAGTACTCTCCACAGTACTCTTCCGAAGCATGTGGATCCCCTTCAAGAGTCAGCCAAGGCCCTTGTCGCCGGTGAGATTACCAGGTCCAGTGATGAGCCCAAACCCGTTTTACTTACACAGAAATCAGCCCCACCCCCTGGGATTCACCAAGGGATTCCACGTATGGTTGAGCGCTCGATGAGTTTGGATAGCAAAAAATCACTGATCCCTGTTCCATCTGCGCCTGCGCCTGCTCAAAGCCAGTCCGCACCAGCTCCACCTCCGGTGAATCCATGCAACACAATTCCAGCCTCGAGTGTGGCCGGGTCGTCACTCTCCAGCCGTCGAATCAGTGTTGATTCTTACTCAAAGGAAGGTCATGCTCATGCGCGGAAGGAAGAACACACTAAACCCAGAAATAAAGAAAAAAAGGATCCAGTCCAAGTGGTTACTAAACCGACTCCGTCGCTTACAATCATCAGTGGCCCTACCACAAATTCAACTGAATCGCCAAAAGCAAAGTTTGATCAGAGCAAGGAAGAGGTTCGAGTCAATGCACAGCAGCATCAACCGGTGGTGGCAGTAGCGGCTACAAATGTTGCCCAGAATCATAATTCCTCTAAAGTGCAACAGAGTGGAGTGACGAAGGATCGTGATTCTAAGAAGAAAGAAGACTCGGTGAAGAAACTGGCGAAATTTGGGTCCAGTTTGGACTCGTCCAGTGCTCCTTCTGTTAGTACTACTAAAGGGGATTCATCCTCAATTAAATCCGTTAAATCCAAGGATTCTCGGAAAATCTCAAGTAGTAGTCACAGCGGCACGGAGAAATTGAATAAACACGAGCACGATTCCAGTCACCATCACCACCACAAGGAAAAACGAAAGGACAAGGAAACCGGTGGTAAGAATGCTCCTGTGGATAATGAGAATCTCACGTCCTCCGTCCATTCTGTCCCCACCGCTGCCCCTACTTCCGGTGAGCAGAAGAAGGATAAGGATCCTAACAAAACCAAGAGACGATTTAGTACTGCTGAGAATGAGCCAGGTATAAGGCCAGGCTTTTCATATATATAAATCCTTCTCCTTTTAAATCCTGAATGTCACTAATCCCATATTTGCTTTCATAGAGCACAAACGAGCGAAACTGGATAAGGAGCGAACCCATGAGAAGGAGAGAAATGAATCCTCTTCCTCCCATCCAGAGAATTCCCACCATGCTCGAGTGAAAAGTGTCAGTTGCAGTGGCACTTTGGAACGACGAGAGTCTCGGGATTCCATTTCCAGTGGGAGCAAGAACGACCAGCGGACTAAGGAAAAGTCTCACCATTCTGCCAAGTCTTCTTCGTCATCTGAGCAGCACAAAGGAGAATCAACATCAAGCTCACTTCCGCCTCCTCCAAAGGACAAAAGTGAAAAGAGCCAGGGACATCACAAGGACGGGAATCATCACAGGTCCAAATCCACTTCCTCCACCACCTCTTCCAGGAATCATTACCACGCCAAGCCAGAAAAAACAAACTCCACAGCATCCCTCCACTCTGGCAGTAGTAGCAAAGAGCAGAAGGAAAAACAACAAAAGAAAGACGAGAAAGTGATTCCAGGAGGGGGAAAGGAGAGGGATGGCATCAAACCCACACTGAGTAAACACTCATCCAGTCACAGTCATAACAGTACTCATCGGAAAAGTGAAAAAGAGGACAAGTCTTCTTCTAAAAGTAAAAGTAAAAAGGAGAAGAAGACTGTTCCAGTGAGCAATCAATTTGACTCTGATGATGACGATGAGGTTGATGGACATACAAAGAACCGGAACGAAAGAACTAAAAGTAAAAAGGATAAGAGAGACTCTGTCAGCAGTGGGAACAAAATCAAAAGGGACCGACAGAAGTCAGGGGGCGACAGCTCATCGGCCCATGGCGATTCCAAGAGTGGAGCCAGTGAAGGGGGAAGGAGCAAAGAACAAAAGAAAAGGAGGTCCCGGGTTATCGAAGAAACTGACAGTTCCACTGGTAATGGAAATTGGCAATTGCCATTTATGCGTATTTATTAAACACTGCTGGAATCTAATGGTATTGTGTTGATTCAGATGATGACGATGAGAGGCGAAAGCATCATTCAATCTTTGACGTGGTAGTGGATGAGTATGTCTCGATGTATGACAAGGTCAAAGCCAGGTCAAACCGGGCTTGTAAAAATGTCGCATCCAAGCAACAACAGGAGGAGGTGCTAAAGAAACAAGATAAAATCCAAGACTCCTTTCAAATGTTGAAAAAGTCAAGGTAAGAATTGTGTCCAGAAGGATTCACTTGTGGTTTAACGTTTTTGCACACAAAAATGTTATTGTTTACAGGGCGAAACGAGAGGAGAAAAAACGGTCCACTTCTGTTGATGAGCGACAATCATTCCACACGAGTGACGATGAGTCCACAAATGAACGAGACTCAATGCACGAGCTTGGTGAAAGTGGGAAGCGAAGTCACAGCCCAGTAACACCACGAGGCTCTCTTAGTATCATTACAGGACTCTGCTCATCCAGCGATGAAGATGGAAAGATCAGCGTTGTCAAGAAGCCGAAACCACAACAAACTTCATCTAAGCTAAAGACCAAGTCTTCAGACGGACATTCTAAACTGGACACGAAAAACAGTCTCAAAAGGTCCAAGAATTCGAGTAAAGCGTCACCACTCCGGAGCTCGGCGTTTTTCCTGAACAATCATTCAGATGAGGACTCCTGTCCATCGGGGAAGAAGCGGAAGCTCAGTTCCAAACATAAAATCCCATCACTCGCCGTCCGTTCGAGCATGGATGCGAGTGTGAAGTCTTCTGGTGACGAGTCAATGACTGAGCCCAGTCACATCGTTCCCAAGTCCTCGTCGTTCTTACGGAAAAAGTCTTTCTTCGCTGAGAAAAAGTCTGTGCTGGACATTTACACAGAGTCTGACAGTAGTCTGCAAGGATTCAAAGACGCCCCGAAGCCTCCCAAAAACAAAAAGGATAAATTAAGTAGCAAACAAAAGTCAATGCGGCTCCTCTTTGAGACGTCTGATTCCTCCGGCGGGGAAGAAGAGAAGGACTCCGTCGTCATTCCTCAGGCAAAGAATAATGAAAAGGAAAGTGGTGGTAGCAAGTCCAAAGGCCCATCGTCCCTCAAGTCTGAGAAGAATAACAAAAAGAAAGTTTCTCACCATGGCTATGGAAGTTCGAGCGGAAGTAAGAGCAGCAAGCGAAAGAGAGAGAGGCTGAGTAGCTCTGATAGTAAAAACGTCACTCCTTCCGCCCTTGGAGAAAAGAAGAGCCAGCCAACAATGGAAGATTTATTATTCGGTCCAATGAGCAACTCAGGCTCTGAAGTTGATGAGCCAAGGAAAGCCAGCGTTGAGGACGAGGTGATTCTCCCGGTACCAACAACCAAGGCAAAGTCAATCCCGCCTCCGGTAGAAAACTCCATTTCCTCTTCTTCTTTTAAAAAATCAAAGTCCAAGAACAAACAAAGACGAAGTTCGTCTCTTAATGAGAGCGGCGGAAAGTCTGCCGAGTCCACTGGACTCCTCAACAACACCGTGATCAATAATATTACGTCTAATGAGCCCAGCAGCAGCCACGGAAGTAAACCAAGTTCTGAAAAGAGGAAAAAGAAACATCACAAAAAGTATAAAAGAGTCGAAGGCCGGGAATCCTGTTCTCATAAATCAGAGCATTCACTGGATATTGATTCTCTGTTCAGCACGCCTGTGTGTTCACCTGCAAAGGACGATGTCGCTGATGAAGTTCCACTTCCGCCTGTCCCATCGCCCACTAAACTCATCATGTTTTCCGCACCACCGCCAGAAATAGCGCCAATCCCTCCTCCCTTGACACTTCCGATGAAGTCACCACCAGCTCTAATTCCACCTGATGATGAAAAGGATGGGAAGTCGATGTTCTCCTCTGATGAGGATGATGATGACAAGCTTAAAATTGACATCAGCGAGGCCATCATCTCTGCTTCTGGTGACAACGAAGAGGAGGATTTGCCTGTAGTTGTGGAAATAATACCAGCTCCAATTTCCATAATACCGGAACAAACACCGCCAGAACCGGAAGTTGATGAGTCCGCTGTAGCAGCGGAGAAACTGCTGGAGGAAGAAGAGAAAAAGAGAAACAGTTTGGTAGAGCAGGACAAGGCCATCGAGAGTATTCTGATGGAACGAAGGTCACCAGTCAGAACACCAAGTTTAGGAAGCTTGACTGGGCTGGGACAACTCCAGCCTCAGAGAGACTTGGATTCAGACTACCTAATCAAAGACGATGGGTTAAAGGACGAGGCTTCCATTTCACAAGAGGAAACGGAAGATGCTGTAGCAGCTTTGCTGAAAAATTTGGGCGGTGGAGACGAGGATGCGGAAGTGGAGGAAGTAGACAAACGCTCAGCTTCACCTCCGACGATTAGAATCATTGAGCAATCCTGTTCTCCGCCGCCACCATTTGAACAATTGGGAAATGAGAATGAAAAGGAGTCTACGATCATCCCAGGCTCAGGATCATGGTACGATCATGTACCACTCAAATCACCTAAACTGGAAATAGTGGAGGAAGACGTGAGCCCAAAGTTCATTCGAGAACGGACGCCGTCGATTGATGAAAACACCTGCAGGTCCCCACAGCGGAAAAAGTTGACATGCGAAGAGGCTTCGATACAACTCCATGAAGTATTGGAACTGGCGAAGCAAGCTGCAAAGATTTCTGCAAATATTGACGAGAGCATTGCAGGAGTGGTAATGGGGACGGACCAGATTGTCCTTGAGCAGAAACCAATGAGTCGAAGAGGCTCAGCTGAGACAATGGAAAATGCAGGTGGAGCAACAAGTGGAGGAGACGTTTATGAATTCCATGATTCAGATGATGAAGGTCGTCGTCAGAAATCCACCGGATCTATTCCAATTAACACCAGTTCAGTCTGCGGCCTTTTGCCCGGACCGGCTATCTTCCAGTTACCGAAAGTTGAGAAATCCGTTACCCCACCGAGAACAAAATCCCCAGCCTCATCTGGCCTGTTGGAATTGGCTATTGAGAAACTGCCACTTGCTTCACCAGCTCATGGGCCATCGCAGTTCTCTCCGAAGCCAAAGCATGTGGTTCCAACTACACAGCTTATGCCGATTTCTATTGACGTCCCACCTTCAACTCTGTTCGATGGGATGCCTCTCATTCGTAATTTCAAGCAAGAAAGGGAGAGTCCGACGAAGTTTGCACTACTCACACCCCCAGCTCCGGTCGTTGCAGCACCCGTCCCGATCCAGGTTGTACCAACAGTTCCACTCTATCCGATAATCACACCAATCAAAACTCCGCCTACGCCAACTGTCCCACCACACTCTCACCATCCTCGAACCAGCGTGGACGACACGATCGAAGATGTTATTAAAAACTTCAGGCTGGCGGATGTTGTGGCACAGCCTGAACCAACTCCGCAACATACGACTCCACCTCATCCTCCTGCGTCTCGAACTTCAGGGCGTGGAAAGGGAAGGACGACGAGCAAAGACTCTGATGAGAATAATTCAAGTGGAAAGGGACGCCAGACGTCACCAACTAGGCGAGCTCCAGCTCAACCACAGCAGCCTGTTCCAGTGGACCTTCATGTCCATCAGCCTCACAATCTTCATCAACAGCAAAAGAGTCATAGCTTCCCTCTCATCGAGACTCGGACGGATACTCACAGTGGCTCAGCAGAAGCTTTCCTGATTGACCCTCAAACGGGTCATTTGTCACACTCAGGGTCAGGAGGGCATGGGACTGAGGAACACTTTGGTCTAAGTGGGAATGGGTCGGAATTACTAGGAAAAGGACTCCTCCTTCAACAGGGCGGACGTGGACTCAAACCAGAATTGGAAAGGGCCGGTTCCTTGGAAAGGATCATCCCGGATCAACAACCGTACCAAATTCAGATCCAGAAGAATGAAGGACTCCCTGCTATCTTGGCACAACAACAAGCAACAGCAACTCCTTCAGCACCAAATCAACACCGAGTCTAATTGGAAGCAGCAACAACAGCCTGGGAATTCTGGCCATACACCACCAGGGAAAGTTGGATTTGGACCTGGTACTCGCTCCTCCCCTCCGGTCTCGAGCCCTTCGTTTAATTTTGGACCCCAGTCTCATAAACCTCCAACTATTCAAAGCCCACCGAACAGTTTGGGACCAAGGGGACTCTACCCGCTCCCGACATCTCAACCGGGTTATACTCCTGTCGCTCTCATTCGACCACAGCAGGAGCCACAGCAAGGAATCAGACCAGTTCGTCACCAACCACCAGTGGCCCATCACGTCCCATCACCAGCACAGATCCAAGCTCAGCTAGTCCGGATCCCACAAGTTCCCATTGCAACTACAATTACAAAAGTAGACGCAAGGAACGAAGAGCAGCAACAACAGGCACGGAAATCAAGCATAACTCAACCCCCTTCGACTGTTATTCTGACCACGACCAGTTCCGGACCGACGATGATTGGAATGCACACGGGCTTGAGACTGCCGGTTCAACATCAAATGCAAACACGAGCTCACGTAAGAGTGAAATTATACGCTCGAAAGTTTTTATCTAAAAGCTTTCATTTTCACTTTGTGTGTAGGAGGCGTTTAGTGCTCAAGGTCCACCGAGGATTGAGATAAGCGGAAATGTAGTCCAAGTTGCAGCAGGAAGTCCAAAGGCAGGTCGTGTTCCGCAGTCACATGAGCCAAGCCCGCCACAGTCAACGCAACATCGAGTCCACCACGTTGCTTATGACTTGGTAAGTTTGATTTTTGTTTTCTTCATCTTAGATTTTAAGCTTTATGGGTTGAATGTCTATTAATTCCAACTGGGAATGAATAGGACGATCCTACGTCACCTGCACCTTTGGATTTGGCTACGCCGTCCTCGCACAATCACTCCCGTGCAAATAACAATAACAATCCCGTTGCTAAAAACTTAGCCAGTACTAACACTAATAACTCAATTTCTTCACCGTCACCGCCATCCCATCATCTTCAGCATCTTCGCCAGGTAAATGACATGACGTTACTTTCCCGGTCGTCATTTGTCAAGTCTCCTTTGTGGCATGATTACTCACACTTGTTGCATTGCTGTTTAAAGTCTGCTTTTGTCTGCATGAATGTCTCTACTTATCCCCTTCGTAGTTCGTACTCTCAACCTATTTGTGAATCGACATGACAACCCTTTCAAATGAATAATTTTTTTTAAATGTTTTCCTTAGGGCGAAGTCCGAGTTCTTGGAAGAGTACCTGGACTGGAACCTCAGTATTTGGGAAGCTTACCTCATCAGGGAAATCCATACCTTCCGTACAACATGCCATCTGTCGCTACACTTCCAGCTGGCCAGCACTACGGTGGCCTTCGACCTGGCTCTGTGGATCCCTCAAAACCACCACAAGATCTTCCAAAACCACCACTGGATCGTCCATCCACTGCCCACATTACACCTCAACATCTCTCGTCTCCTCATCTTTCTGACAGAGGCTCAGCCGAGAGTCCACATTTGGTACCAATGTATGGCTCCAGGCATCCCATTTATGGAAACAACGGCCACTTGGGATTGGCGCAACCACATCACAACCCAATCCCTTCAGCACATCAACATCAACGTCAAACATTTACACATCCGTTTGAGTTTGATGAAGGACGAATGTACGCTCGGTCTCCAGGGTATCCGATTCAATTGCATGAGAATCGAGAGGTGGTGACGGTAGGACGCGAAGGCTCACCATTTGCTGTTGCACCCCCTGTTCGAAGGGCTGAAGGGACACCGCCACCGGCCCATGGCTTAGGACGCTATCCTCAACATCAAGTGATCCCAATTGGAGATGCACCAACATCAATTGATCGGAGGCTGATTCAAGTCCAGACTCCGCCGCATGGAAGCCAAGTACCACCTCAGGGAGACTCGCTACTGATGCTGCTACAAGTAAGATTAAAAATATTCAGGGTTTGAGATTGAGATTTCAATTCTAAAATATTATTTCAGCGCTACCCCATTGTATGGCAAGGCCTGCTTGCACTCAAGAATGACAGCGCTGCTTGTCAGTTCCATTTTGTATCTGGGAACATGGGTGTGGCAACGGACTCTTTACCTACAAATTCAGACGGGACGACTCTACCATTGAGGATTTCACAACGAATGAGGCTTGAGCAAGTGCAACTGGATGGAGTCGCTCGTAAATTACAGGTAAAGCTGTTTAGTTTCTTTCCTGTTAAATGTTTGCTAAATATTTTTTATTATCTTAGACCGAACAAGAGCATTGTGTCCTCTTGGCTTTGCCCTGCGGCCGAGACCACTTGGATGTGCTACAACAGAGTAACAACTTGCGTAGTGGATTCATCACTTACCTACAATTGAAGCAAGCCGCTGGAATTGTCAATGTCCACCACATGTCTGGCGACACGGTAAGAGTCCTCAGTTTTTAAAAAAAAAACGTTTCTTTTATATGTGGAATTTTTCTGACTTGTGTTTTGCATTTTACAGCCATCCTTTGTCGTCCACATTTTCCCAGCGTGTGATTTTGCAAACGAGAATTTGGCCCGGATTGCTCCAGACTTGCTTCACGGCGTGGCGGATATTGCCCATCTTCTCATCGTCATTGCCACCGTCTAGGAACATCACAAATGCATGAAAAATTCAGAAATACTCCACAAATCTTGAAAATCCTAGCAGATGGGAATGTTTTGTGTTTACGGCTACTGGGTTCATACGGATAAAAAGTATTATTGAGCATTCATTATAGCAAAAACTGTAATTTGTTGTAATGTCTCAGAAACGTTTCAATGTGATATCTCAGAAAACAACCTATATATTACAAACTGTAGTTTATCAGCGTTTAGGCTAATGAGAAAGAATTATTTATGCTCTTCGTAATTTCGTCAAAGAAAAGGTTTTATATATTGGAGGGATGTTAAAACGAGGCGAGTGTTCCTCTTTTAGCAAGTTGTGGTGCGTATAAGAAAAAGATTTACCCTTATTTGGCTCCGAAAAGGAAGAACGTTTTTGATTTCTCGCTAAGAATCCAGATTGTAAAGTATATACTAATTAAATATAGGAAGTTACAATAGAATTTAGATTTTAGAAATCAACCAACCAACCTAATTGCTCAATTTTAACTTTGTCAAAAGTGTTTGAGTGTGAGCATAAGATAAAGGTGGTTGAAAGAATGCGAGCAAACGTTCAATGATGATTAACTTTTAATCTAAATTCTAATACAGGTTTTGCAATTGTGCAATTATTTTTGGATATATTTCTGATCTCTGTAATTGTTGTCTTTGTAGAGATTCCAGGATTATTTGTGTAAGTTATCTAAAACCAGTTTCAGACGGCGTCGTAATTTTACATTTCCTGCATACGTTTTTCATTTTAAGGATATGCAAACGCAACCCTCAAATTTTATTTTTTATTACGACCGTCCGCCTGGAATTTTGATTTTCAAATGAATTGTTTAATTATGTGGTTGAGTGTTCGAAATTTTGAATGAAATCAAAACTTTTGACAAAGAAACCTCAGACTAAGAGATTTGGAGAAGGAAGTCAATTTGGGATTCCGTGAGTTGATAATTCCTCTTTTAGAACAGGTGGAATGAAACAAATTAATTAAAAAAACAAGAGAAGCTTATAAGTCTAATTGTTAACTCCGTTAAAATTCTTTCTTGAGGGAATTCGTCTGTACAGTTCGGAAAATGCTAAAACGGTTCATTAAATGTAGGGGTCTCAAAATATTACGCTAATGGAATGTTTACGTTAACCTTATTGAACTTATACTTTGGAATTTAAGAGGATTTGATGAACTGAATAATCAAAAAACACTAAAGTATCCTTCGCTAAAAATTATTTAAAAAAACAAAACAAAATGCAAAGTTTCTAAATAAAAACTTTGGTCCTCAATGCTAAAATACCGTGTGTTGTGTATCCTCAATTTTTGCATTCTTCCGCAATTTGTTTGCCAATTTGACCTAAACTAAACGGAAATACTACAAAGTTAACATTTCTTTTCAGAAACTAGTAATGAAAGCAAAATGGAAACAACGTAGACGTTCAAGCTATTCCCTAATCCTTTGTACTGATGCTTCAGGATCGTATTTGGAGGAGAACTGGAACGAATCTGGAAAGCACATTAGCCTCGCTACTTCCCTTGGTGTGAAGAATCGGAGATGCTTTCCTTCAGCTGCAGTGGATTCCGATGAGCCGCCTGGTTTTAGATGGTAGCCTTCGTCTAATACAGAACCGGTCCCCTTGATATATGTTCCGTAGCTCTTTGTAAAGCAGCAGGTTCCGGTTGACCTGATATTCACAATGTCCATTGCTTGGTAGTATTTATCTAGTACGGACGGTG
>VNWY01000285.1:0-56313 GCA_009869845.1 Pseudachorutes palmiensis
AACTGTATTTGCAAGTACCGAAGAGCCAACTGTATTTGCAAGTACCCAAGAACCAACCTTATTTGCAAGTACCCAAGAACCAACTGTATTTGCAAGTACCCTAGAGCCAACCTTATTTGCTAGCACGGAAGAGCCAACTGTATTTGCAAGCACCCAAGAGCCAACCTTATTTGCAAGTACCCAGGAGCCAACTGGAATACTGAGTAGTGCCGAGCCTACCGTTGGATTTGAGACAGAAGAGCCTACAATTGGCCTAGAGACAGAAGAGCCTACAATTGGCCTAGAGACAGAAGAGCCTACAATTGGCCTTGAGACAGAAGAACCTACAATTGGCCTTGAGACAGAAGAACCTACAATTGGCCTTGAGACAGAAGAGCCTACAATTGGCCTTGGGACAGAAGAACCTACAATTGGCCTTGAGACAGCCGAGCCTACGCAACTTCTCGTAACCGTTGAACCCACGGAAGTGTTGCCTGTGCACATATTTTCTACATCAAAAATCCCTACTACTCAGTCAAGGCAAAGGTTGCAGTCCAATACGAATGACTACAAGAACTTCTCTACCACGTTTACACAAAAACCGACGACGAAACTAACCACGAAACCAATTCCAAAACTCGTCGATCCACGCAGTTCTACACAGATTGACCCTGTGACTACCAAGACCACTACAACTACAACAACTAAAAAACCCACAACAAAACCGCTTATCTTTTCTTCGGACAACCCTTTTGGTTCTACTACTAAAAAGACCACCACAACTACAACAACTAAAAAACCCGCACCAACTGCACTTCGAAAGTCTACTGAAATCCCACCAGCAGGTCCTCCTACCAAGACCACTACAACTACAACAACTAAAAAACCAGCACCCGCACGCGATGTGTTTAGTAGTCCAGCACCTATCACAAGCAAGGCGGTTGGGCCACCAAAGTTCATAACGCCGGCGGGGCGCCCACTTCCTGCGTTGAACCCAATAAAACACGGACGCAAGCGTCGGTCTTCATTTTACCCGAGAGGAAGAGGCGCCAGTGGTGGTATGCGTCGAATCGGAGACATGGTAAGATAACATAACGCCGGACTCAAACAGGGTCATCTCCAAACTTGCCTTTTTTCCAGGTACAAGATGCTGGATATTCAAAGACTGGAAAGTCGGGAACCATTTTTGACGTTAGAATGTGAGATGTCACACAATATTTGATTGACTGACCCAACCACTCATTTTATGTGTCCGCAGGGGTGGACTCCATACTTGCACCCTGGATGTGATGATAGACCCCAATTTTGCTTTCAACTTTGCCTTTCATTCCAACAACAAGTACGCAGTGAGCCACATCATTCGTCAAATCAAACGGCTCAACTGGGCTACCAAAGCTGCTCCACTCCACGGTGGCAAGTTACGAGAATCCACTGGCTTCAAAGCAGTCAAGATTGTGGTCCCACCGGAGAGTCTCGTGGATCCAATCTTCGATGATCGAAACTATCTGGCTGCTCACTACTGGCCAACCCGATTGAGGCCGAAGAAAGTGATGGAAAGGGCTGAGAAAATGTTCAGCAAGTATTTCCAGGGTTCAAAGTCCTGCCTCCAGATTGGATTTCTGTACAACAGCTTCCCACCAGCTTACAGCCTAGCCAATCGACGTAAGGGAATTTGTGGTAAATTCACATGACCTGTCAATGATGATTAATGACTTTACAGGTTCCATTTGCTCTGAGACTAATTACGCCGTTGTTTCCGGATACTTCCATACTCATCAAATTGGACCATTTGATGTTTTCCGAGGAATGTTAAGAGTTGTCGGAATTTCCTTCGGAGCAGGACATGATGATCTCTCAAGGTAGATTAAAAATCCCAACCTCATTTTAAATACTCTCGCTCACATTTTTACCTTCACAGACAGAAATGTAACTCTGAAGAGTTTGAGTACATTAACCCTTTTCCGCTTCATCCCGTGCAACAAATCAATGTCGGGGCTCGTACTCACAGTCGAATGATGTCTCCATGTTCAACCAACGACATTGCACAGTTCCTGACAAAAACACCTCCAAACTGCCTAGTGGAGGAGAAGAAGGAAGCATCCTTCTGTGGAAATGGTCAGTGAAAATACACTCAAGTGGAATCAATTCTCCCCGGCGACATTCTCTACATTTCTTATTTTAAGGCCTTGTGGATCCTGGAGAAGACTGTGACTGTGGTCCACATCACAAATGCCACAAGGAGCAGGAGCAACTTGGCTCACCGTGCTGTGGCGAAGGCGATACGATGATGGCATGCCGGAAGCTTGGTCCACCGTGGAGAAGCGACTGCCCGAGGCCAGCTCCGCTTTATCCTTCGCATCAAAACCATGACCACGACTGAGCATCAACTCCGATAATTACACAAAAATGCAACCTCAATAGTCGTAATGAACGTCTTGGGACGTAAATGAATTAGCATGTCAAGCTTTCTTCCATGTATGTTTTCATTGACCTCTCAGAGGATGAAGGCGACATCGGCGACATCCAGATTGAAAGTTTATGATCTGCAGTCAGCAATTTAGTGTCGCTTTAGAGCGGCAAAGATTTTCCCATCACAAATCTTGAACTCGAGAATTAACTTTAGATTGTTTTTTAGCTAATTTTAACTTTAAATCAAGTTATATCCAGCGTCCACTTGCAGATTCGATGAAGAAAATTACATTCGTCACTGGAAATCCAGGAAAGTTGAAGGAAGTAGTGGAGATTCTGGGGAAAACCTTCCCACACCGGGTGAGTGAAAGTCGAATTTTTATCAATACTTGTTCGAAACGGTGATGTTTAATTTCAGTTGGAGCCAAAGGACCTTGACCTTCCAGAATTCCAAGGGGATGCAGACACTGTCAGTAGGTAAACTTATATGCTGAACATGAACGTAGAATTTAGAATTGCATCTTTCTTTTGTAAAAGCTACACTATTGTATTTGTACAGGTTGAAAGCCAAATCAGCTTATGAATTAGTTCGAGCTCCGGTAGTCGTGGAAGACACATGCCTCTGTTTCCGAGCACTGAATGACCTCCCTGGTCCTTATATTAAGTGGTTCCTCAAAGGCATCGGTCCACCAGGCCTGTTTAAGATGCTTGCCGGTTTCGAGGACAAGTCAGCCTACGCCATGGCCACATTTGCATACATGGAGGACGGGGGAAGTGACGTTCAACTGTTCAAAGTAAACTCTATTTTTTTATTATTCACTGTAATTGCCATGTGTAATTAACGACTAATTCAAAAGGGAATAACGGAAGGACGGATAGTTGAGCCACGAGGATCCTGTGGATTCGGATGGGACTCTTGCTTTGAGCCAAGTGGCTACTCTAGGACTTATGGCGAAATGTCATCAGAAGAGAAGAATGAAATTTCACATAGAAAAAAGGCCGTAGAAGCAATGTCTAATTACTTCAAATCTAATTGAAACCTGAGGTTTTTAGAAGTAATTAAAATAAAAGATTTTTGCATTAAAAATTAACCTTAATTTTTATTGTTCCAAAAAGTGTGGGCGCCAACTTCCCCCGTTCGCTTGTCTACTGGAGAGAAAAAGCGCCAAAATTCAAACAGAATTTTGAGGTGCTTTCTTCAGTCCACGAGGTGAGACTTTCACTTTGACACTTTGTGAAATCTCGAATTAGTTTCTTGATTAATTAGTCAATTTTAAACTAATCATGGCCAAGAGTTTGAGGAGCAAGTGGAAGCGGAAGATGCGAGCGGTCAAGCGTGAGAGATACGGAGAGAAGGAACTGAAAAAACTAAACGAAATGCTCATCAAGGCTGGGGATATTCAATTCCTGCCAGGTAAATTCTAAAACAAATCATGAATTCCAAAGTCCCTTTCAGAATTTAACAAGAGAAAGTAATCAATCGGAACCTCTTAGTATTTGAGTGTTGAAAAAGCTAGTGGTTAATGTCGTTAGGAGCCATTTTTTAGATGGAAAATAAGCTTCACTAAGGATATTTTTTTTATAAAATGTAATTTTAATGGTTTCTGGAGAAAGGAGTTTTTACAGGTTTTCAAGGGATCCAGCCGTGTCGATTTTCTGGACAAGTTTAGGATACTTGCGGCTAAGAGTTTTAATACTTGTGCTCTGACTAGAATGGCAGCAGCTAAATTAAAAATTAGTTTCTTCTTAGGTGACATTTGCCATAATCCAATCTGTAAACTTTGATATTCTGGTGCAGACTCCAGGCATGTTCGGCTCTGCACAGCCGATACCCCAGGATATGATGCCACCGAGAAAGTACCGTCCGTCTCTGCCTTTCACTTGCAAAGGACCCCCAGAATCCCCTTGACAAGAATCTTGACCCCCTTTCTCATAGCCAGCACAGAGGAAAATGTCAGGGATGTGTTCAACCCGGTTGGATTTTAGGAAGAGTTCACGACACCGGGAGTTAGAAATGATAGGAACCGTGACGTGTTGGAGTCGGGATGGAAGCTGGCCATTTTCAGTTAAACGTCCCCAACCTTTAGTGGAGAAATAATGATTTAGCAGTGCCTTCATTATGTGTCATGTGGTGTGCTATTACCAGCAACTGTTGCATTTTCACCAATGAGGAGATCTTGATTCCCTGGGAGGCAAATGGGACGGATGTACTTGGAAAAGTTGATGGGTTTCTCAAGTTTTAATAGTGCGAGGTCATTTTCGTAAGTGAAAAAGTTGTAGGACGGATGTACCACCTGTGAAATGAACAAAGTTACCTCACCCTTCTGAAAAATGTCATGCTCAACTCGTCACTCGTTCCCTTACCTTTTTGACAATTGTGCTTTCATAATGTGGGTACTTTTCATCAGTGCCACTGAAATCCCATTCACCAAGGCGTACCCTGATTTGTGTAGCCAAGAGGTCGTCCACGCAATGCCCTGCAGTTGCTACCCACCCTGAATTCAGTAGGGCACCTCCGCAACGGTGCGTTGAGGAAAACCCAAAGAACGAGGTACGCCTGATTGATGCTATCCACGGGAATTGTCCAAGGGCAGCTGCAAAATTCATTTATATGGAATTACTCCCAAAATTATTTTCATTTCATGCATTATCCTCACATTGTTTTCCACCAACGATCCTCATCTGAGGGTAGAGTGGAGCTTTCCCGCAAAAGTCTTCTTCTTGAGGTTGGCTCCCCACGGTCACGGTGGGGGGCTCCGTAGTTGATGGTGTTGGTGTAGTTGGACTTTCTGTCGTAGTGGTTGTAGTTCTCATCGTCGTAGTTGTCCTGGTTGTCGTAGTTTTCGGTTGTTCAGTCGTTGACGTCGTGGATGTGGTGGATGCGATGATGAATGGCGGTGGTCTCTCCGATGCCGGTGGATCGAGGAAAGAAGAATTGGAGGTGACGAAAGGAAAAGTTTCTGGTGTGAGTTCCATGTGAGGCGGAAGTGGATCGGGAAATGCCGTTGTCTTTAGAGTAGTGGAGATGGGACTGATGTCATTGACCGTGTCATTGTGTCCACAGCATGACCCGAACATGAACCCATCCACGCACATGCCCAAATGCTTCCCTTCTGACTTGAGACATTCCCAGACGAACATGCAAGTTCCGCTCCTTGACTCAATGATACATGGCTTTGGGGAAATTCTGTAAGCTCCTGTGGTAAACAATTAGAAATCGACGTGTCATTTGTCATTGTCCGTGTGTGGTGAGTAATTAGTCTAATTGGGGTTGGGGGTGGTCACTTTCTCCTTTTGTCAACAATGGCGTCATCAGCTCCTTTCGCAATAGTCAACATCCGTTGTGGGTTTTGCTAATTTGACTCTTACGCTCGCTGCTAAACGGAAATCCAAACAGGATCTTAACTTTGAAACCTACGAAGCCCGTCTTTGAACTCCGTCTTGAACTCATTATTGTGAAAGTTCCGTTTTACGTGTGAATTCTGGGCAGATGCATAAAAATTGCAGATGTTGACTGAGATGAACTGTCATCTCCTTCCTCCTCCTCATCATCATAAAAACCAAAGTTAATGACTTACTTTTTAACATGGCTCATAAGTTTTACTTTCTGCTCTGCTTAACTTTACGAGCTTTACGATTCCACACCGGAAAAATCATGGTGTTTTTCCAAAGTGCCTAAATCCTACTTTTCTTAAACCTTAAATGGCTAATGAGCCAGAGTGATTGACGTGTGTGAGTGGAAAGACTGGAATATTTCTCACCGATTGTTCCCATCCGCTCTGTCGCTGCACTTGTGTTGATGATTGAGATGGTCGTAAACACTGCAATTAGGATGCGTGGGAGTTTGGTGGATGAATGACCCATGTCCCATCCCTCAGCGCCTTCACCACTGCTCTTGAGTCGCTTCCCGATGATTGTGCGGTGGACTCGAGTCAAGAGACCTACTAACACAGAGACAGTCCAACAAGTTTTCACGTTCACTCTCGTACTCGGAATGGTCCACTTTGGGACTTTGTTCCCTTGAGCATTTAATGTTCCTTACCTCCTTTCCACCTGCCTCTCCTCCTTCAATTCTTACACAAACAGTCCACCTCATGAGTCCGGCACAGCAGGCTCCTTCATTGTTTCATTCGTGATTGAAGGGTCTGTCAGATGGGCTGGACACAAGGACCTCAGAACTGGGTCAAATCACTAACCTTGCCCCTCTCCGATCTTTCAATCTCCATGATTCTCTTTTCTTCTTTGCAGAGATCAAGGAGGAGAAGGCAGAGGAAGAAACAACAATGGTCGTGGAAGGAGAGGAGGCTCGGACTGGCCCAAGACGATCCAGATTTGAGACGTCCCAGAAGAGAGGAGTGGCTCGAGCCACAGAGCAAATTGACCTCACCGAGGGGGATGAAGGGGAAAAGATGACTGTGGACGGAGAGAGGATTTTCAGGAAGAGGACGATGCGAGATCAGTTTGGGAATTATCCTGATTGGATGAACAAACGGAAAATCCGGACGCAACAACGGAAAAACAAAAGGTTGAAAAAAAGAGCTCAATCAGTCAAGAGAAATTAACTTTTTAATTTTCCTAAAATACAGTCTTCAGAAAATCTACTCGCACCTTCCGTTTTCATTAAAATTCAAAACTCTACCCACGACTAGAATTTTTCAGTTGGAGAGAAATAGTGCTGTTTCTCATTTTAATTTCCAGAGTGCGCATAAAGGTTGTCACAAGACGTTCAAAGGGTGAGGAAAAAGGTCAGAGACCTTTTGAGGGAATGGAACAATGCAAGCGATATAGACTTTGAACAAGGTCACTAAAGGGTCACAAGTAGCACCATGGATCACAAGGGACATTTGGATAGTTAAGCGTAGTAGTGCGAGATATGCCAAGGATGATATTTCAAGCTTCCAGAGTGGGAACATTGAGATCAGTGAATGGATTAGTCTGAGTCTTCTATACAGGAAGCAGATAGGTCAACAGTCCCTGATTCAGCCCAGGGCTGTGGCTCTCCAGACGCCAGCAGGAAATAAATCACACCTCCAATAAAGTAAATCGTTCCAGAAATGGAGAATACACCGCGCCACTCTGCCGCCGTCTGGAAAGAAAGTCAAGAAAAGTCAGATTTTCAATACAGTTTCAGAAGATGGAAAAATCCTTTGCTCTGATGTTACAACTTACACCGTTGGTTCCCACCATCCATCCTGCGATGATTGGTGACAACATCCCAGGAATTGTAGCAAACTAAAAGTTAAAATTATTTGTAAAAGTGGAGGCTCTAATGGGGTTTAGACCCGCCTTATAAAGTGTACCGTGTTTGAAATTCCCATGAGGAGACTTGAATATCTTGGTGCAATGTCGAGATGATTGACGCTGAATCCAGCCCATGCAAAACCTCCGAGTCCCACTGCAATGGTGAGGAAGAGGATAGCCCCAGTGGCATTTGTGATGTACGCTGCACCGATTATGAAGGTCGTCTGAACCAGGAATGCACCGCAAGTAAAGAGCTTCCGGACTTGTGTTGTACTCAAGTATTTCATACGGAGGTAATCAGCTAGAATCCCTGCAAGTTGAACCACAACTGCCATAACCAAGTACGGCAGGGCCGAAATGAATCCAGATTTTGAGAGCGTCGTTCCAAAGGAGCCTGGAGAGAAGCGAAAATGAATTGAAGCTGAATTGCAGATTGAATGCAGATTGCAATTGGCATTTACTTTTCATGTATGTTGGCAGCATTGTAAGAAGCGTGTAGAATCCCCAGTTCTCCGCAAAGTGGGCAGCGCTAATGGCCCAGACTGGACCTGAAGTCAACATCCGCTTCCATGGCAGTGATTTCTGGAAAGATGAATCATGTGGAAATGTGGCATTAAATTGCTATAAGTTATTATTACGGTAGGCGAAGGCGGGCAGAGACTACAAGTGATGTAATTGACTTCCGCTTCTGAGATCCATTTGTCATCAATTGGTGACTCGGAGATGTTCCACATCCAAAGGGCAGTCCAGATCAGAGCTACGATTCCAAAGACGTAGAATACACTTGGCCATCCATAGTAGTCTGCAAGGAGGCCGGAGATTGGGAGTGAAATGACTGTTCCAGCATATGATCCTGAAAAAGCGATAGTGACCAGGCGGCTTCGTTCTGACGCTGGAGCCCATTTACTCCACTGGAGGAAAACAACACGTCATTAACGACTTGAGTGGATTTTATGGATAATTTACCAATGCGTGGGCTGCAGGATATGCCACTCCCTGGAACAAATGAAATTAATTAAGGGTAACTCGGAATTTCGATTGGTTTCAGTATAGTGTACCTCTGCAAGTCCCTGAAGGATCCTTAGAATGATGAGTACAACTACTCCTGCATTTGCAGCCAAGGGCGTCAGAAGTGTCAAGATGGATGTAATAAGTACCCCATAGCCAAGGACCCTTTTCCCTCCATACTTTGTAGCCAACCACCCTATAATCAACAGAAACTTAATTAGTAATTATAGACATTAATAAAAGTATCAATCTTCACCTCCAGGGATTTGAGTGACAATATATCCATAAAAGAAGGAGCTGAGGATGATCCCTTGGGTTGACGAGTCCCAGTCAAAGTCCTTTTTTTCCGTCATTGACACAATGGCCCTGTTACAAAGTAAACAGGAAAATTATAGCCGCACCGATGACTAAATCCTTCAAGAAATTAAAAATTTACTTACACGGACAAGTTGACCCTAAGGGAGTAGATGTTACAGAAGCCCAGGAAAGCCATCACTGCCACTGCGTACCTTCGAGGAAGAGAGAACGGCCAGTACTTCCTGCAAGATTCAACAGGTGTGTGAGGACCATTTTGATTTCAGATTCTAGTAATGTTTGAAACTTTTACCTTCGAGGCCCTTCATTCCGATCTTCCTTGGGGTCATCTTCCTCTGGCTCTTCTTCAACCGGTGCGTATCCACCACCGCCGCCTGACTTTCCCAGTAGTTTGTCCGTCGCTGCCATTGGCTCGTGCCTTGTTCCAATTAGAGACGCTTCTTATTATGCTGCTGATTCCATCAGCCGAGCCAGCAGTAGTCTAGAGTCCTTCCCGCATGACCTTTCGACGGCAGACTCACAGACTCCACCTGTATGAGCCTCTGATCTGAACCATATGGAAGGAAAAGAAATTCAGGCCAAGGGAAAACTTTCACTTCCGCAGAGTAGTGGGCTTTAGTATACGGATGGCCGTTGTGGCCAGGCGCAGACCAAAACTTCACACTATCTATACCAAAACAACAACTATACTAATTAACTCAATTATAGCATAAACAGGGAAATGGCTAACGGAATGCTCAACTTAATTGGTTCAAAGTATTACCTGCTTCCGAAAAGAAAAATGGATGCGGGGATCCAGACTGCCACTGCAGCCCGGGGGTGAACAAACCAAACAACCATTTTTGAGAAATGGTCACGGGGCAGGTTCACATGTCCAACGGTTTCCTTTCAGAGTCGAATTCCAAGCTTCGCCTCAGGTAGCGGTTCCTCCCGGGTAGAACGCGGAAGTAACCTTTACAATAGGAATGACAAAAGTGGCACCAGCTTGACCTTGGATCACTCGTCACACCAGAAGGAAGAAGGAACTGGAACTGCGCTTTGAAATACTTACCTTACCTAAGGACAAGGAAGACGGAAAGGCTAAGGTAAGGTCAGCCACCATTAGAGCCTGCCGCCATTCACCCTCGGGCTGCGATGCTCCCGTACGTCCAATTGAGATCAGCCAATCCCAGCGCCAGTTGGGAGTTTAGGACTGAAGGAACGCGCAGGGCGCAGGGAACTATGGGTTCCCTGCGATCCTCCATCTTAGCAATAAAGTTTTATTCCTAAAATAATGATTAATCACAAGCATTCAACGAGGACCAGCCACCATCGTCCACTTGAGCGACGATGCTAATTGCTAACCAACTACTGCTAACAAGAAAGTGGACAGGTACAGGTGAGACACCATGTTATGATGTGTTAACACTAAGATTTACATTTTGAGTACAAGGTAACAGGTTGTCTGGAACAGCCACTTGACCTCGGGTCGACGACGTATTTTGCGGTACTGGATTTTCATAGCCTAAGCCTTATCTAATTATCATTTGCACGTGCATTGCAGATCTTAAGTTGCTTTGTGTCGACGCCAGATGAAAAATAATTAACTTTTAGGTGGTTCTAAGTTGAAAATTCTACGAGATGAGCGAGTTTGTTATTTTCGTTGACTTTATGAGTGAGTGTCAAGCACCCGTTGACTTTGACGTCAGACCGAGGTTTGAGCCTGTCTTCCATTTTTATTGCTTTGCAGAATATTTAGAGTCCCGCAGAACCTCCATTTCTTCGCCCTTCCCCTCCAGTGAAAGCTATCAAAAGTGACTTCCTAATTATACTAAACTAATGAAAAGGAGACGAAAAGTGTTTCTAAAGTATAGTTTGACTCCTACTTTTTAGAGTTGGAGCAAGATGATGAGGTACCTGAAAGAGTTAGAAATGAATTAGATTTGTGTGATTGATTGGTCCATCATTTTTCTTTTCATACGTGGTGACAATTGAGAAGAACGTGAGGATGGTACTTCCTTGAATCTGAAAGGAAAGAAATGTCATGATGTCATTGAGAGGTCACAAGGGAGGTTCCTCTTACATCGTAGTAGTCACCGCAGTTGATTCCAAGGACTCTGCATGCATGGAGTTTCACTTCAGCCGTTTCGTATGGCTTCCCTCCGCGAAGGAGCTTTGGGATTTCCTCGAGCCAAGAGTAGATGAAGATTTCCGAGTCTTCGCCCAATTTCCCCATGAAGGGAAGGAGACAGCAAATCCGCAATGTGAAGAAGACAGAGTACGTGCTGAACAGGAGACTCGTAAAAATGGAATTGGAATCGGAGCTTCGGAGAAACACAAATATCAAAATACACATCATTGCCAAGTACAGGGTCTGATGAGCCAAGAAACTCCCGGAGAAGCAATCGTTCAGATTCTCAACAACGAATTCAACGCGTCTGAATAACAAATGAAATCAATTGGACACATAAACACTGACCTTACAACAACTAAACTCACCTGTAGTTGTCAGTGGCTAAAGAGAGTCATGAAAAGAATCAAAAAATTAACCTATGCGGACCATATTTATCCTTAGATACCTGTGCCTATACTTACCGTCTTCCACCTGCATCTCCTGTTGACTTCCGTACTGAGTCGCATCTCGCTTCTCAATGTTCTCGGCAATCGTCGCTACGTCCAGGGTGTCATTCTTCGGCTTCTTCCGTCCACACACGGCTCGCCGTTCCATTGACACGGAGTTGAGGTTGCTCAGACTCTCGATGCAGTGCCGGACCGAGCGGACCGTGGCCATCATGAGGATCTCGAATGAGCCCGTGTGGATGATGCAGATGGAGATCATGTAGAACTCCAGGGCAGTTGAGGCCCAGAGGAGGTAAATTGGACTCTCCTCCATGAGGCTGGTCATGTACGCCGGGAACTGGGGGTTCGTCACATTGTGCGTGGCCACGACGCAGGCAGTGAAGAGCGTGATGAACATGTACAGGCGGAGGAGCTTGTTGAAGGTCTTCGTCTGAGCCCAGTAGCAGTACATTCCCCGTCGGAAGTCATCGTATTCCATGTCTTCCTTTGGTCCCTTGCCAGACTCAAAGATGGTGGAGATCTTTGTATTCTCCTTTAGGTTGTCCCCAGTGTTCTTCCCTAGAAATTAACATTTTCATCCCTTTGCCCCTTAGGCTTGGCTTTGCTAGACCTTACCCCCGATGAGATCCTTCTCTAGCTGGATCCACTGGGTCAAGACGTCGCAGAGCTTCTGCCTCTTCTTCCCGTAGAGTGTGATCGATGGGAGAGGAAAGATTGCCATGATGAGCCAACATGACTGGCTGAACCATTCGACCTTGTTGACCTTCCCCAAGACGGATGAGACCGTGATCATGAAGAGTTGGTAGAAGAGGTACATGAAGAGCATCGACGTGTTCAAGCGCGACCAGAGTCTCACAGGGCCGGAGCGATGGTAGTCCACCACTGTCCCATCTTCCTTGATGTGGAACGGGAAGATCCCAATCTTGGATGCAAGATTGAAGAACTTCATGTACGCCTTGGAATAAGCTCGTCCAGACATCTTGTCTTAATTTATCTTGTGCCTTATTGGAGACTTGAAATGGAAATGACGACCAACGGGACAAAGTCTTGGACGTCCGACTTCCAGTTGGACTCTAAACCTTCCAGCGACGGAATATGGCTACTCTTAGTGAGTGTCCTTCGTCAAAATTAATATTTGCCAATTCCTGCTCTATTGATTATTATTTATCTCAATATTTCAGAAGCGGATTTTCACGTGGAGTTCTTAATGGGTCCATTTTGTCTGCTCCCATTGGTCCTCGGCTCGAATCAAGTCCACGTCAGCGTTGGATTTCCGTGAAAACAGGAGAAAGGTAGAATAACATCAAAAATTCATGAAAGAGGCTCCGCCTTTTCCTTGTTCTTAGGAATTAAGGCCCTGTTGACGGCCCGGGTTGGACTACGCGGAGCCTCCGGATTGGTCAGGAAAAAGCCGTCAAGGGCAAAAGGACTTTGTATGGTTGTTCTGGGTTCGCTTTCTCTTTGGCGTCGTCAGTTCCCATCCACACTTGTCATTGACACGACAGAATGGATGACCAAGGGTACGGCGTCTACAAGTTCTACTTTAGCTTTCTCCGGACATTCGGAGCCTTCCCTTATAGGGTCGAGTACCCTGGGACGAAGCTAGGCTACCATCACACCGGTGAGTTAGACATAGACCTTTGTTCAAAATGGAAATCACCCCTTGAGGATGTCTAAATATGGCAATTGATTGGCTCAAATTGAATGTATTTTAATATCAAGGGCTCTTCAAATGGTTTTACTATGTCAACTTCATCCTGGTCGTCTTTGGCTGTGCATTCCAATTTGCACAGCTCATGCTCACCATCACTTATGCCCCAGAGCCAATGAATGTCATCGCTCAGCTCTGCTGGATGTTCGCCATGTGCATTCCACTGGCCAACTACATGTCCTTCATTCGCAGGGAAGATCGCATCGTCAACGCCTTGGACAACTGGTGTCACCTGGAACGAAGCATCATAGGTGAGTTCTCACTGCCTCCAGTTGCACCCAACCTGTGGAACAAACTGGCAGTATAAATTGATTCTTTCAAGAAAAGTTGTTTGACGTTGATCCATTTGCAGGTTCGTCCCTCCGTGGAATGGCGAATATGCCCAAGGGTCCACTCCCTTCGATGTCTGCTTGCCACATGCGTCAGAACCGCCTGTTCCGAAAGACCTCTAACCTCTACATCCTCATGGCCATCATCAACATCGTTGGGATGTCAATGCAAATCTACATAACCCCGCGGTTCCCCGCTTATGTCTACTCTGTGTCAGACGAGGACAACGAAATCTTTCGTTATGCGTCGATGGTCTACCAGATCTGGATGGTAGTGCTGATTTGGATCCACACGTACTCCACTGAGGTGATGATGATCGTTGCTGCTGGGAGTCTCACCCATTGTCTCGAGAACTTGAGCTACAAGGGCTCAGTGGTCATGGCCAACCGGCAATGCGATGTTCCTAATATCAATGACCTCATGATCAGAAACTGGAATGCTTTCGAAGGTTACATTTACTAGCCAATCCTCGCCAATCCTTTTTTACGTTGTGATTTCAGGAAAGTCCAAGGGAGGGAGTGCCCTTGGCCAGCAGGAGAAAGTTGGTAGTGGCTTGGAATCCCGGAAGGAGAATCAGATCTCGAAGGCTGGATACAACCACGAGACCTACTACTTGGCTCACGTTGTCCAAAACGTTGTGGTAAGACTAAAGCGTTCCAAACACAATCAGAAGCATATAATGATGAATCTTTTCCAGGACATTCAATACGCTTTGGATCGTTACAAGGACGTTGAGGGAGTTGTGGACAACATCAACAATAGCTTTGGACGGCAGTTATTCAACCACATGTCAGTCTACATGTCACTCATGTGTACCCTCTTCTACACTCCGATTCGCTATGGGACTGGCGTCCCATTCCAAGGGAGTGTCCTCTTCTCTGTCGTTGCAATCTGCTACTGCTTCAGACTCTTCATGTTCTTCCCAGCAATGGGGAGGATCAACGTCCTGTCCCAGAAGTTTGTAGAGTCATGGATGGAAGGGCTTCGTCACATCCCCAAGGGGAAGTATGCATATGAGTTCTACATGCATAAACTGGAGAGCTGCCGTCGCCTGGCCTTTGACGCTGGAGGATTCTACATCATGCAAAAGGGAACGGTCCTCACCTTTGTCTCAATCGTCACCACCCACATCATCGTCTTGCTCCAACTCTACTAGTACTCTGCTACAGTCATCATTCTACGTCGTCAGCACTCATTCCCAGTGGCACTTAATAGTCAATTAGAATGGATCAATTTAAAGTAATGGCCGTGGGTCTCTACGCCATGGGTCTCTCTCCTTCAGCGTACCTGAATCTGGCGTCTGTGCTTAAGTTCCCTTGTAGTGTGTAGTGTAATGTTTGTTATGTTGGTCACGTCTGTCCTTTTGTATCGTAGTTATCCCACACCAGTTACTACATGAAGGAATAGCTCAATTCCTATTGCTCCAGGTCTAGGTAATTCAATTGACTGGGGAAAGGAACGAATAGAATAAGCAAGGCATAACAATAGGGAGTAAGTGGAGCCATAAAATTAGGAAGCATCTCCACCCTTTAGACATACGAAATTAGTCTCTGCCACCAGCAACTTTACTCGCCCTAGTAGACCTTGTTTGCACAAGAGGATTGTTGTGCTGATGTTGATGGGCAAATGCCAAATGCTGATTGGAGGAATAAACGAAGGAGAAAACTTTCACTTTAATCCCACAGTGGAGAAGGCCTGGAGAGATAGCAGAGGTTAGTAGCAAGCGCTCTGCTGCTTACTTTTGCTACTTCCACTGGGAAACTTGTCATTTCCAATGTTCCCTAGGAATTCATGGATGTATGGGTAATCCTAACGTTGGTGTTGCTCAAATGGCTCACTCATGCATCATAATTTGGCAGAATCTCCGAATCCTCGTCAAGACATGATGAGAAGGAAAGGTGGATTTGGAAATGAGAAAACCAAATCCCCTTGAGTTATTCCCAACTTGATTTGATTTCCAAAAAGGGACTTTGCAGAAAAATAAAATTCATGGGAACATGGAAAGGAAGGGCGGGTGACGAGGGTTAGGACAGGTGGGGACTCAAATTCACATGGAATCGCACTCTTGCTTTCCAGTAGCACAGGGATGCTGGAGATGCTGGAGATGCTTTGGATACTTGGAGATGCTGGAGAAAGAGTTCAGTTCTCCGGGAAGGATGGACGAGATCAGTCATAGCGTTCCAGCTCCAGCGTCTTCAGCATTGCCTCCCCAACCCCACCTCCCTTACTCCCCACTCCTCAACACTGACTGTCCACCCGGATGCCAACATTACCCTGACAAATCATCATCAGTTGCAACTACTAGGAAAAGAGGTCTCTGTGACCAAATCGAGGCTCAACTGTCACATCTCGGGAAGGGGTGAGTGTTCTAAAAACCAGAGAAAGTTTTCCCCATTCAAAAGCCCATTAAATCTCGAATGAATTCAATTAGGGAGGGAGCTTTGCATTGAGATTGATTGGGCATTCATCCAAAAGTCCAAAAGAGAAAGTTTGTGATAAGGGATTTAGAAAGCTGAAGGGAATGAATGAGGGTGCGAAGGCCTTTTCCACTAATGTCCGCCACACACCATCCATATTTTTCACACTACGACTTTTACACGGTCCTTATCTTCTCCTTCTTCTTTGAGGGGAAAGAAGCGCTAAAGCGCACAGAAGAAAAAGCCATTTGTCCATTTTACTTTCACTCCGATGGAGGAATGTCCTCCACTTCATAATCAAACACTCAAAACTTTCCCTTTTGGAATCTAAAGAATTCTCCCTTCTGCTAAAAACAGCAATTAACGACAAAACTTTCTTTCCTTTAGCCTTTGGCTTTCCCTGTGTAGCGGAAGCGGTAGCGGTCAATTGAATGTACCTTAGTAAAGGATATTGATGTGATGTTGGAGTAGCACTTGAGTGTTTCAAGGCAGAATCAAGTGGGACTTGATTAATCCACCGCTACTTAACTCCAGTGGCCCAAAACTTTCTTTTGAAGAGTTACAAAGTTGTACTCACCGTGTGGTTAATTAGGGGAGTGGAACGGTGGACGGTGGGTTGAAACCCACAGCGACACAATGACAGTTCCGAAACTTTCTTCTTCTTCCTTCTTAAGGGTTTAAAAGGTTACTTCTGTCTAGAGACGATAAATTACTCTTGGCTCATTCCTCCCTCTTTTATTTCCCATTTACTTTAGTCCTCAAATTAATTTCAGTTCCTTGACTATAAACAATGGGTACAATGGGTACATTCCAAAGGCCCTTGTCCCATCCAATGAAAAAGGGACCTGGAAAAGGGACTTGGAAAAGAGGACTTTTTCCCATTCATCATGCAGGCATCTGTTGGTGCTGAAAGATCTCTGCTACTCTGAAGGAAATAAAAACATTTCCCATCTCTTCCTTTGCGTACTTGCTCACACACTCATAAAAATTCAATTACGGAATCTAATGTGCTTCTAGGGAGTGTAAGGGATCTGCTGACAGTTGGAACGTGCTTTCCTTTTGACAGACGACATCCTTTGGATGGAGTTTTAGCTAAGGGTTCTGCATGGATTCGTCATAAGGCCCAGTTTCAGGGAGTGTATTCAACGTATGTCTCCGCATGTTTACTTTGATGAAACTGAACCTTCTCTGATCCTACTGCTTCCTTCCATCTTCAAAAGAACTCAAAGTGCTTATCTCCACGGAGACATTTTCTTTTCGGCTCCAAATCTCCCCGCACACATTCACTTTTACGAGGATTCGGGTGTCATAAGGAAGAGAACAATGAGAGATTAGGGAAAAGAGAGGTGAAAGCACGGCCACACTTTCAGCACAAAATGCATTCCACAAAGGGTAGGGCTGAATAAGTCTCTCTCTAAGAGGGAAAGACGCTTCAAGTGCCTCCAGGACTCATTTAGGGAGCTCCCTTTGAGACTAAGAATTAAATTTATTTTTATGATATGACAATTTAGAACGACCTGGCTGGGGATATTCCTGGGTCAACTCAGTTCTGGTCTACTCTGCCTCTCAGCCGTGACGTCTGTCATCCTCACCGATGTCCACGTCCGCCTCCCCAATGGTAACAACCACAATTCCACAATTCTAAACTTCCACACAAGTCCTATGGAGTGTATGTCCAGTGAGTGTCCAGTGAGTGACCACAAGGACTTGGACACGTGGAGTATTAGAGTCCATAACTCCAAGTGTAATCCTATTAGGTCTCCCCAGTCGCCCTTTGCTAGGAGGATCCTAATTGCCACCATCCGAGGGAGAGACGTGTGGACTTTCCAAGGGGAAAGGATCGATCGAATCCTTACCCGTAAAACATTCAAATCCCATTAAAATCCATCTGGATATTTTTGAGAGCATAATGGGAAGTTAAGTGAAGATAAAAATTTAAGATGGAGAAAGTGTGTGGGTGGGTTTGTAAAGTAAAAGGTAGGCCAGAATCACTCTCTGATTTCCCTCTTGACTCGTAAATTTTAATGTATTTTGTAACTGTAAGCCAAGGCTTCCTCCCAGAATTTTATGGAGCTCAACCGCTCTTTGATTTCCACTTTAAAGGAAGGAAGGTAGCAGAGAGGGAGTCCCATTACCTTAATTTTAATTAAGAATTGAAGAAGAACATTTCATTCCCTCCAGGCTCAACCAAATTATGAAATTGAAATCCTGGAGATTCTACACCACGGACAGAGGGGAATCCAGGGAGGCTGGAGAGCTCTGGATCCAAATCTTATGATTACACAAATTGAATTTTATTAAACTTAGTATACATTTCCCCGTGTGGGAAGGACTGTGACATGAGGGTTATTATGAACCAACACTCCTGTGCCTGGTTCTTTCTTTGTCCTCCTTTCACCGCTTTCCCTTTGCAAATGAAAGTCCCACGTCCCACTCTTGTTTAAGGGAGCACCACAGACCACGGAATGAAGCCACACACTCTCGTCTTGTCATCTTCACAGCAACCCTCCCAATTATTCCAACAGATGAAAGGTAAACTAATTAAAGGGACATGGGCAAGGCTGGTTCAAGACTAAAACAGGATCAAGGAGGATGGATCCATAATTAAAAGAGACACGGCTTCCACACGGTCTAATTAATACAGCAAGGAAACACAAAACAACCGGGAAAACAAAACACCCTTACAAAACAAAAATTAGAAATTCACGTTGGATCCATTCAACGCCACAAACAATTTAAAACACAAGCAACCAGAGGGAGAAAATAAAGTTTTATAGTTCAAATTCCGTTTATAGGGTTTCAAATTTAGTTGTTATGTTAAGAGGTCAGAGGTTAGGTCAATCTGACTTGGCACTTAGGGTCAGGGTTAAGTTTTTTCTAGTTTGTTTAAAAATGATCTTGATTGAACGCCTGAATTGGCTTGGTTGTTATTGCGGATGTAAAGTTGAAGGGTGAAAGTGAATTTTCTCCGTCGGAGGAGGATGGTTGGTTGAATGGGTTTCGTGTGTGTGTCCATCCTGTCCATTCTTTGGTATCCATTTGAACTGGAAGGGTGAAAGACAGGTCATTGGATGAAAGTGTTGGATGACAAGGCCAAGGAAGTGGATGGACAGGAGATGAAGCACGTTCTACAGGAAAAGACGCTGAAATAAAGTTAATTGAAAAACGTCTAGACCAATGGAAATTCACACTTTAAAGGATATCCTTCAAAGGGCACTTTCGGAGTGTCTCTTCCAAGGGCGACATTCATTGCATAACAACTCTGTCACGAAAACAATTACAAAGGGTTTAGGACTTTGTGAATGAACTACACAGTTTTAGCTTCAAGTCTTCTGGTTGTAAATGCATACTAACAATGTAATCTTTGTTTTTCATTTTGTAGCTCAAAACTTTGCCTTTTACCTGCTCCTGTCGATCGTGTTCACGAGCGCATTGGCATGTCGCCGTGGTGATCGTAACCTCTTCCCAGTGCTCCGCCTTCGTGGCTGGAAGTACGTCTTAGTTGCCCTGGCAGATGTTGAAGGGAACTTTCTCCTTGTGAAGGCGTACCAGTTTACGACTCTGACGAGTGTCCAGGTCAGCCTGTATGGATGATTAATGTGCTTCTGAATCATATGGTTCCAACATGAGTAATCCTGAGATTGGTAATCCCCCGTATCCTGGAGACATGGATGATAATTAGAGTGATGGAAGAAGATCCTTTCTTCCCACGTCCTAATTGGAAAAGGAATAAGTCGGGAAAGGGATATGAATTTGGGACAATGGAACCAGGCAGGAAGAGAGAGAAAGAAACCTGTCAAATCCAGAATTTCAATTACGATGATTTTTGTGTTTGCTGTGAATGCAAACCTCCGCGTGCCTCCAGGTTATTTCCCCTATTCTTTTCCTTTCTATAACAGAAGAAGAAAAGAGCTTTAGAAATATGCTTCACATCTTCCTCCAGCCAAATCCCAAACTTCCATTTTTCTCATTTCCAGAGTTTGTAATAATTCATGAATAATGAAGAATTGATTCATAATTCACTTTGATCTCATTTCCGATGAGCCACTGAGGGGCTCTTAAAAGGGGAATGCAAGAGGAGAAGACAGAAATAAGTTTCATCAATACCCGTCCTAGAAGTCTTGGTTTTTCATAAGTTCCAAATCCCGATTCATAAATCAAGAGTCTTTGTTTCTTTTGCCTTTAGCTCCTGGATTGCTTCACGATTCCAACGGTGCTGTCTCTGTCATGGCTGATCCTCCGGATCCGATTCAAAGTGCCCCACATCCTGGGCGTCTTCATTTGCCTCCTTGGAGTCTCCTGCCTCGTCTGGGCGGATGTAGACGGAGATGGAAGATACGAAGGAACAGGTTCGGACCTTGTGCTTCTTATTGGATCCCTGAGACCTAGGACTGGTAGGAGTAGAAGATGATGGGAACAAGCACTTTCCCCGTCCGATGGAATCAGAGTGAAAGCATACGGGAGAGAGGGAAGGAAGGAAACTCATTTTTATTGGGATTCCATCACACGACCACCGATTTATTATGTCTCCTACACACAACACAAAACACACAAAGGAACAGCAAGGCTACACGACAAAATTCAATTTCCGCATTCAGGTTTCCCTTTGTACTTACTTTCTATAGGTACAAGGAGGCTGGAGGAGCAATGCTAAGGATTAACGCCACTTTACAATTTCCATCTCCTGAATCACATAAAAATAACTTTGGATTTTCAGATCCAACGTAAGTAGAGTTCATGGAAATTCTGTCATCGTTTCTTGATTTCAGGGAAGGATCGTTTCATTGGGGACATGATGAGTTTGGCAGGTGCCTTTTTGCATGGGATTTCAGCCGTAGCTCAAGAATTTGTGGTCAAGACTTTTGACTGGGTTGAGTTCCTTGGGATGGTCGGGGTCATTGGGAGTTTGGTAGCAGGAGTCCAAGTGTAAGTTTCCTTTGTCACCACACGACCAAACTGTCAACTGAACTGAAGAACTGTGGTGTTTGTGGTGCCTGTGGTGTTAGGATCCTACTGGAGTCCAGTTCTATTCTTGAGTGTCCATGGAGCTGGCAGACGATTGGTCTCCTGGGCCTGTACGCCGTGTCCCAGTTCCTGTTCTACATTGGAGGTGCGATTGTCATGAAATTGTCTTCTGCCACAGGGTTGAGTCTCTCCCTCTTGTCAGCGGACTTTTACGCCCTCCTCGTCGGTATTCAACTTTTCCAGTACAAAGTAAGTTTAACTTGAGTTAAGTTTCCCTTAAGTTCTATGCTTTCCTGGAGGCACATTTCATTCCAAGCAGGTTCTCCTCTCTGGAGAAAAGGAGAGAAAGTCAACTTCCAAGTTCCTTCCTTCCAACTCCTGTCAACTTGTCAGCCTCAACTCTCCATTTTATTATGCACAGAAACTTTAGTTTTTGTCCAGCTAGGCTAGCTAAAAGACGCTAAAAGGCCCTAACCTCCCCTTTTAATTCCAGTTCCACGCTCTCTTCTTCCTCTCTTTCGTTCTGGTCATGACTGGGGTCATTGCGTTCTCAATAAAACCAACGTCCACTGCCCCGCATCTATACAGGTACAGAAGGATGGGTAACGAGGGAGTACTGAGCCATGGTAAGTGTGTGTCTAATGTCCAACAATAAATTGGACCCTTAGATCCCTAGTAAGGGAAGAGGGCACGATTTCAACGGAATTGGAACTACTTGCATCTGGGGGGACACAACTTCAGCACAACTCTTACGATGACCAGCACTACGGATCATCAACTTTCTCCAGTTTTGCAACAACTCTAGATCCACGGTTTATTGGAGGAAACCACTTTGTTCATCACAATGAAGACGAAGTTAAGGTAAATGACATCAACATCCTCAATGTCACTCTTTCATAATTCTTTACCCCAGCAGGAGCAGAGGAGCAACGGAAGTTTCTCCATTCCAGGAATAAGAGCACCCAGTGAAAGTTGAATTTCTCATCTTTTTTAATTTGAAACGGAAACGGTGGCGGTGCAAGGGACGTGCTCTGAAGGAGATAATTTTCCGGTTCTCGTTTGGTGCAATTAGTCTCCCCCATTGGATTTTACAGGAATAAAGGAAAATTTAAAAAAAAAAGTTGGATCTTGTGGAGAAAGGGAAAGTTTCTAGGAAGAAGAGAGTGATGAATGTGTTACGTAAATGAGGATGTTTTTCCGCCTTGGCCTTTAGAAGTCGTCTTCCTCATTACGGATTCTCAGGAGATCCATTCCCGAATCAGGACCAACATGTAAACAAGAGCAAAAACCGAAAAAACCGAATCCAATTTGATACCCCTTTGTCTTCCAGAGGCTGGAGGTTCCTGCTGGAAAAGAGAGGAAGAGAAAGTTATGGGATTTCATTATAAGGAGAGTCTGACTCACTAATTGTCACACCACACACAGCCGATCCCAAAAGCCCACACGCCATTTCTAATTGGACTTTCACCATCCTGGAACGTAAACCACCATTGGATCGAAAACTTTGGCTAAAAAGTTAGTCCTCCGTTCATATTGCAATTTGAATCTGCAGGGAAAAGTTCTTGTGGCACAGATCATTTCACAATATTGGAAAAAGTTTAGGAGGCTATTATCCTCCCTCTGAGTGTTTCCGAATCATCCGGGCAGAGAAAGTGAGGGAGAAAGGACAGCCGCCTTGTATCTCACGAATCCCTTTCTTCCTCCACACAAGGGAGAAAGGAAGGAATTTAAGTCAAAAACGTGGAATTGATCTCCTCCGCCCATCCAATTCTCAAGGCTTTGAGACAGGAAGCTCAAGCACCGAGGGATCAAAGGATTTGTGACTGATGATAAGGAGAAGAAGACGAGGAATCCATCATAAGATTTCGGAAAGTCTCCACTCCACAATCCTAATTCCGTCTTCTCTGGAATTTACACTTGGATGAGGAACCTCACTTCTCGGTCCATGTCTCTTCAAAGTAACTTCTGCTCTACTGACCCCCCGCTCTGAACGCTCCTGGCCCGATTGAAAACATTTAATTTGAATTAGATTGAAGGAGGAAGCAAGTCTTTTTCCGACCAAGAAAATACGTTCAAGAGGAAGAAGTTTCTCCTCTTATATAGACTAATACCACATTGGAGATAACAATAATCCCGTCTTGCTCATGATTTCCAATTCTGATTTGTGATTCCATAATGCAGTGTGTTTGTGGTGAATTTATCAGTCATCCTCGTTTCCCATTGGTGTGTCAAGTCCTTCTTCTTGAGATCCTTCGTTCCTTTGCTCGCCTTCACCCTCTTCTTCTGCCGGGGGAGGGGAAGCGACTCGTTGTGACTGTGCTGAGGATCCGGCTTCAGATGATTCTGGAGAATGGAAAAAATAGGCAAAGTTGTAAATCATCGTTAGATATTTGGGCAAAGCACCAAGGGATTTAATTCCGGCTGACCTGCTGCTGCTGAAGAGCGCCTGATATGGTTGAGACAATTGAGCATTCGAATCATAAATGCTGCTGGAACTGTAATGGTATCCTTTGTTTCCTCCAGCAGAAGCTCATTTCTCTTTGTAAGCTGTATATGCAGGAGGAGGATTTGGATGCAATTAATCATGAGGCTTAAAGGCACACGGTGAATGAACTCACCTCTGCTGCGACGTGGGGCTCAAATGAAGTTTCCTCGTTGAGCGGAGCCCATAGTTTAATATTGTAATCAATTCCAGAAGAGGCGAGGAGAGGATCGAACGGATGAGGCTGGAAAACAGTGGACGTTTAAATTAAACAAAGACAAATACTTTGGATTTTAGTCCAGCAGATTAATAAATTATGGCAACTCACTTGCACACAGTTCACGACGTGCGTATCACCCTCCAGAATATTCACAAGCTCACCCGACCTGGAAAACGAGGAGAGTGGATGGTGATGGCAGGGAAATGGCAATTTGCCAGAGAAAGAGTCATAATTACCTGATGTCCCAAAAGAAAATATGGCCACAGTCTGAACCAGATATGATGTACTTTTCTCCCCAAAAATTAACTTCCTTTATCATCGTCCTGAAATGGGAAAACTTTTCACATGTACTTTTCTCATCATCAGGCTATAAAACTAATATAAAGATTTGAGGATTACCTCGCATTACGATGACCCTTGAACTTGCGAACGACGGCAGCGGATTGAATCGATAGGANCGAACGACGGCAGCGGATTGAATCGATAGGAGCGGAGAGGCACCACAAGTGCTTGTACTTCCGGAACAAGCGACGCCATCAGAATTACCACAGGGAAGCATCAAGGAAGGAACGACGGTGGGTCCAGCCCCGTCTCTCAATCTATCCATGTTGACCTCCTCCGAGAGTGACTGGTACAAAACACCAACACCACCTCCTACCTCTCCAGACTCGTCCGCAGCAGGGGCAGCGTTTGAGTGATTGCCATTGGAGCGGTCAGCCCGGGACCTAGCTGATGTTTGCGGCGTCTCATTGAGCATTTGGGATAGCACCAAAGTCATTCGGTCCATCAGACTTGTGTTCAGGGTAGGACGGGCTTGCCCAATTTCTGAAAATATGGGGAAATTACTATAATAAACACTGCTACAACAACTGGCATCTAATTGAAGATGTGCTTTGGGAGATTGGCACTTACCCCCAGTCCCATGATGAGCAGGTCGTGCCAGTGGGCCAGTGTCGCTCCAATCACCGCGAAGCCTCAGCCGCTTCATTGCCGCCGGTCGTCTTGCTTTGGTATGATGGCTTTCCTTTGTGCATAGCTTCGTTGTTGTATTTTCCTGCAGAGTAGGAATTAAATTAACTTCAACCGTTTACATGTCCGTTGCAAAAGACAAACCAGGAGCGAGAAGAGGTAAATGAATTCGGATGAGTAGCTAGCCAGAATATGAGTTCCTGCGCTATTATACTGGACGGATGTGATTCGGTAGTAGCGCTCTCGAGCATCCAATTCTGGTACCGTGATGCATCTCACCAAATGACCAGCCTTCACCTCATCTAAAAAGAAACAATTTATAACCGTTGTGTGTAAACCATAGTTGAATAGTTGAAAGTAACCTTGAATGGAGATGGGTGTAGGTTTGTAAGGCAAATTCCTTCGGTCGTACACCTTGACTGAACTATCCGCCACCCCAAGAGCAATCTCATAAGGAGAGTGAGGATTCAGTGACATCGAGGTCACAGGACGCGGTGCCCAAATCAAAACGTCATGCTGAAAATAAATAATTTTGAAATCTAAAGAAATGAACAAGTTCAATTCTTTAGTTCAAGGTTCAGTTCACCATACGTTCCTCTTGGTGCTATCCTCGGAACCACAGTCGCACTTTTGCGCAATTCGCAAATCGTATCGTCGAACGCTCCCATCTTCTCCGCAACTGAGAAAAGTATGTGGCTCCGACGGGTCCGTGACGACTTTATAGCAAGTGCCTTCATGGCAAACGAATCGGTTCTGCTCGTTGTATTCTGGCTCCGCGTTGAAATCTAAAAGTAATTGCAACAATGCCATCCAGATACTTGCTAGGTAAATTGGCACTCTATCTCATTACCAGTGTACACAACAGATCCGTCTGAATTAAAAGAAAATTCGATAATTTAGAAACAATTTAATTCAAGATATAAATGCAATTACCTCCAGCTGCCGACACGATACACGAATCATTACTAAATGGTAGAAACCGGGCACAAAATATATTTGAGCGATGACTAGTTTTGCAGTCTACGAGCACCTGTAAAACGTAAAAAAGATTAAAAAAATCGTCATTCCCATTGGCCAGGGAGCGGCTACTCCTTTTCCACTAGATTACTGACCTTCTCCTTGTATCCGAATGGGTCCACGACCTTGATATGTTGGTCATCTGAGCCAGATAGGATCTTTGTCCCAGCTTCATTCCAGCAAATGGAGTTGACACATCCATTGTGTACCCGTAACGGTGGACAAAAGGCCTTCATGCGTCTGACCATGTCCAAATTATCTGTTCAAATAGACCATACGATAAATGAACATCATAATGAAGGTGAAGAGGTTACCTTTTGTTATTGAATAAATGAGTCTCCTGTCATTCTTCGTATTTGGGTTGTACGTGGAAGAATTGAGAAAGTGGAAGAGTGAGTCCGATGACCCTGTCTTGCGATCCATGTCTTAATACGCAGTGTATTTGTGACCTTTGACCCCCAATGGATTGATTCAGTACTCTATCGATGCGTTGTGACACTTTCTATCCATTCCCCACAGTAATCCGTCTGAAGCCGAGAAAGAAATGACGCAAAAATGTGAAATCGAGATTGGGGAAATCCCGTGTCTTTTGTTGTGTCTGCATTTTGCAAATCCCTGGCGCCAAGCAGCCTCTCCAGTCCCACTTTCTCCTCGCGAAGAAAGTTAATTAAAAACCCAATTTAAATTATAAACTCGATTTATCACTTTATTAGCTCTTTGGAAAATATGCTGCGGTATGTAAAATGTATAAATATTATCATCTCTTTAGTCCCTAGCAGCATCGATCACTAGCTGGTTCTGCTTCCAACATATTATTGTGGCCATTCAGCATTCGACCAATCCCAGTCTTGATCCCGTCCCAATGCTCATCGTCTGCACGGTATTCTCCAGACTGGACTCGATTGTATATCTCCTGAGTAACCTTTTGGAATGACTCGTATACGTTTTGACCCGTCTTGGCCGACGTTTCAAGGAAATGGATCCCCATTCTGGCTGAAAAGTTGAAGGCCTCTTCGGTGCTCACTTGACGCCCACCCGCTTCTGCCAAATCCAATTTGCATCCAATCAGGAGGAACACTGGACGAAGGGGTTCTGCAAAAATCTTCAGCTTTAGCCCTTCACCTCAGAATTAATGGGGAGAATTACCAATATAAGTTTTAGCTTCTGCCATCCAAGCTGGAATCCGTTCAAAAGATCTGGAAATCATTCATAAATAATTATATCAATGACTCAGTTCAGTTTCACTCTGGATGGAGCTACAGTTCAGTTTTTAAGCATTTTACTCGTGTGAAGTTATATCATATGCCAGTATTGCTCCAACAGAGTTTCTGTAGTAGGATTTGACAATCGATCTGTACACAAAAGGCAATTTGATTCACTGTAATCAATTAATTCTACGAATTTACCTGAATCTCTCCTGCCCTGCCGTGTCCCAAAGTTGCAGTTTAATTCTAGTTCCATTCCTGACTTCAATTTGTCTAGAAAAGAAATCAACACCCACAGTCGGATCTGAAAGCTTCAATTATTCACAGAATTCAATTAATTCCAGAACAGGTATTGTGGATGTTGTTTTACTTCAGCAAAAGTTCCATTTGTAAAGTAGTGCAGCAAAGTACTCTTCCCCACCGTACTAGAAAAATAAAATAAAAAGAATTAATTTTAGCTCCTGAAATGTTTTAACAGATCCAGGTTCCGAGTGCTCTTTGATTCCAGTTGATCTGTAGTCTTGTTTTGATTAATTTACAAATCAAATTGATTTTACCTGTCTCCAATGAGTATGAGTCTAAACTGGTAGTCGAATAGTGGTTCAACACTACCCATTTCGTACATTTGATTCCCAATCAACTGGCCAAGGGGTCAAAGTCAAGTGGGCGTGACACTGACAAGTAAATCAATAATAGACTAAATGTGCAATTAACAAATCATGGCAATTCCAATTAAATTAAAACCAATGACCAATGAAACAATTGCTATCCAGTGAACTCTAACATAAGCAATCTACCTATACGTATAAATTCAGTATAAATTGATTGTTTTTGTATTTAACTTGATGGTGTATGCGTCATTCAAGTCTATCTTTATTTCAGTGAGGCGCTCTTTCATTCACATTTTTTGTCCTCCTCTGTCCTCCTGCCATAGGAAAACTATTACAAAATACAATTACTAATTAAAATTTTCCAGGTATACAGCTTGCCATTTTAATCCCTTGCCATTCGCAGTTAAAAAAACACCAATTCAAGATCAATTGACTTAATCTATCCTTAAACATCCTAATAAACATCTTAAATGGATCCAAATGTCATTAAACAGAAATTCTGATGTCTTATAGTCTTCCATTCAAGGTATAACTATAATTAATTAAACTTAATTTTAGGTAATAAATTAAGTATTTTTTCTTATGATTTTCTTTGCTGTCGTTTTGACTTTCTTTTTCTTGTTCCTCCCGTCCTCCCCCTTTGCTTGTCTTCTTCCCATTTCATGCGCACTCAGTCCTTTCCTCACAAATGGAGAATCAGGACGGTCCATCAGCAGCTAATTCAGGTAATTCAATTAACAAACAATTAATACTCATACATACTCTGAACTTTGACATACAACACCCATACATACGCAATTAATAACAAATATAACAAATAACAAGTACAAAGGTGAGGGTGCGGCTCAGCTGCTTATCCTTCCTATCTTTTTCTCTGCAATTACACTGGGCGGAGTTGCACAATCAATTTTTACATCTCATCTCTCCTCCTTGGGATTGGACACAATGTAACCAAAAGGTCACAGGTCACTAAGATAGATTTGGTCATGTTCAACATGTCACGGGACTTTTGATGCGTCATAACATCCGAATCTCCAGAGAGTGAAAGTTTGCAAAGAGAAAGTGAAAGTGGTGCTGGTGACGATGGAAATTGCATATATGCGAATAAAAAAATAAAAATAAAAAAATTGATGGCTATTGATCCACGCATGGGTATGGGATATTGTTGTTCATAATGGCAAATACTTGGCAAGGGATTTACGGTATTTTAATACGGTATGTGTGGTGGTGGCGATGGGTTAAGATAATGACAATGACAGAAGGAAAGAAGAGGGTATAAGATTTGGCTCAATAATAGTCTCACATGGGTGGAAGTTTTGGTCATGGTGTGTGGGCATGTAGGGGGAGTCTTTTACCCAGGTCATGCAGGTCATTGCATCAGCATCGGACCGAATATACGGATAGAATTCTTCTGGTAATTACAGGCTCAAAGGTGATTAACAAATTATCATTTATTCCCCTTTGCCAAGGATCTTGAGTTTCCTAACGAGGTGGATAGGATAACCTTCGGATCGTCTTCTTTTGAAGATGTGCTATGCTGGCTGGCTGCACTGGTGGATGAGATGATGATGATGATCTGGTGGTATCTTCTTTCCTTGTGTGATTTATGATAATGAAGAAGTGAAGTGGGGCTATATCACCATTCACTCTTTCCACGTATCGGTAGTACTACGATACGATTGAGATCAACCAAGGAATTCATTTTATCTATTTTAGGAATCAACGCTCCTTCACTCAACTTGCATTTCCTTCTGTGGATCTTCTTTTGGTAGGAAGCTGCTCAATTAGCTCCGCGTCGTTGTTCCGCTGTGCAGGGGATGCACTTCTTCTTCGAGCTGCCACGGCTATTGTGTCTATTTCCGGAGTTTTCATCTCTCCCAGATCACGGTGTTCTCCTAAACAACGTATACACGGAAATCCCAATGATTCTATTCATCCGGGTCTATCACCCGGTTCCTGATTAGTTTCAACACCCTAGTCAACATCGTCCCCGGAACGGAGCTCTGAACTCACTGTGCTTAAAGTCAAGAGCGTCGGTTCTTGACATTGAATGTCGTTTCCACTCTACATCAAAGTTCATTCTGGAATGAATTGAAAGCTATCATCGCTGAGAGTTGATAAGTCGTGGATTTATCATCATCATCGCTGATTTCCAATTCCACTTTGAATCCACGTTATTCGGTATTCAGTGAGTGGAATGACAGTCCTGCCGGGAGTGACGTTAGTTGGAGAAATCGAGTTGAACGGTGCGGAAGATTGCACATCAGAGGAGATGCTACTGCTAGAAGGTCTGTGACTAGCTGTAACAGAATTTTTGTGATTAATTTAAGCAAGGTTGATTCAATTGGGTGCCTTTGGAGATTAGGTTGAGACGTCATTTTCAAATAAGGAATTGTGCAGGGAGCGAAGGGGAGGCCTATAATTCCGTCGGATTCGATTACACGGTAGACTTCAACTGTCGAGAGAGAAGGTGTGGATCATGATCGGAATAATTGATGAGCCGGTGTGAGGATTGATGTCAATTACATGCAAGAGTATCCTGTAAATGCATATTTTATACGCACACTTTACTAGCGTCGAATGCACTTCTCATGCATCCCGGACTTGAGGCAGGTTCTTGTTAACAATTAGTTGGTGAATTGGAATTATATCCCATCAAAAGGAAAGTGCGCCTTTGTTCAGGGGTCATCGGCGTTCCCTGAGCATCGAATTCTTTCGAATTCTTTTAATTCAGGTTGCTGGCTACCTCCTTTCCCATCATCGTGTCTCACCTTATCCGTTTCTCTTAATTAGTTTTCAGGTGGAAGTGGCAGAGTTAGTCCCTTCCAACCAGGCAGGGAATCCGTGTGCAAACGGTTAGAATAAGAACTTCCGTCGTTCGTCCGACGTCATTCCGCGACCTTAATGAGATCTCTCATTTAGCTCATTCGATCATCTTGGGTTTATCATCTTAATTTGTTTGGATTTCAGGTGAATTTTACACCTGGATTGTGTACATGATGACGATATAGAGGGATGCGCGGAGTGCCCTGTGAGTGGGTGCCATTGTCTTGCCAAAGGAGGTGTGGGGAGCTTCACTGAATTTGCAAAGATGATCAGAAGGTGGTACGAAGTGTCTCTTGTTACACTTCATTCCACTCCATTGTTATGAGGTGTCTATTGTTGTTGTTGTTCCAAATGTCTACTGACTGAGGACGCTGTAATCCTCGTAGCTTAGTGGACTTGCTTTAGTTGACAGTAGAAACGACGTGGGTCCGTTCAGGAGCATTTCTCTCTCTCTCTCTACGTCGTCGTGTCACCTTTCACCGTCGCTGTCACTTCACGCCGCTTCACCTGTCCATCAATGCCTGACATCTGATCTCCCAGAGAGCAAAGCGGTAGTGCCGTGGTGATCCTCATTAGTGTTATCATAAATGGATCAGATCCTCCTGTTACCCTCGTTCATTCTCAATCGTGCCAGTGACAAGCGACTCTTGAGACATGATCTAAACTCCTTACGCTGGCCCAGCACCAGGTCACTCCTCTCAGCACAGTACTTTACACGCTGTCCACCCAATGTCACGATCACCAAGAACGGAACCTTTTTCGTATGTAAGTTTAGACGAACTGAGTTTGCAGGGGTTAAGAATTCAAGTTCAATGGCAAGGCCTTCGATTGACATCCGGAGTTTGCATGTCAGCCTATGTCGCTGTCCCTATGTCGCCATCCCTATGTTACCATCCTTATGTTTCCCTTTTGGTATTGCGCAGGACAGCCCGAGGAAATTACACCGCAATATTTTAGTCATTGCAATTAGTTTTAAGAGCTCTGACGTGGAGCTCCCATTCCTTTTTAAAGTGTGGGTTTATGGAGTCCTCGTTACTTTTTTTTAATTATGTCTTTCTCTCTCCTAATGTGATGCACATGGATAAAATTACAAAAAGTGCCAGCACTGGTGCTTCAGCTAGAGACAAGTTTAATGTCACCCATCGCAAACACGGAATTTGACACTTATGTATTTTTACAGAGTTTAATTTGAGAATGTTCATTTGGCTAATGCATAAAGTGACTCATGATGAGGAGACAGTCTGTCTCTACTCTTCGTCCTTCCTGTTTTGTTTCATCATTTGGATCAATTGATTATTGCGAGGTTTCTACTCCTCCCTCAAGGGGACCGGAATTCACATCTAAAGACGTGCCTTGAAAGAATCGTCTCGAAACTTTCCAAAAAATCAAAGCGTTTTGTGGGATTTAGCAAGTGAGTTAAATCCAGCTTTTGAGTCTGTAAACTCTTGCGGTGACATTGCATAATTCCTTTGCAATGCTGCATTTGTCACTCAATTGGGAAAGCCTCTACGCACGACTGAATCCACTTGGCCTCCTAAAATTCGTCAAATTCTAGAAAAGTCTTTAAAAAAAATATGGCTATCGGGCCTCCCGTCTCATTTGGGATTAGAGACATTAATTTTAATCGGCGTCAAGGTGCGTATTTCTATTGATGGTCTCATCTACGCCTACATTCGAATTTACAGAGCCATGCTCAATTTCCCATTAGTCATTTTTTAGTTCGTTATATTTTGGCAGTGATGATGATAGGGGAAGCTCATTGTGTTCCTTCCTTAAATGGAACATCCAATTTTCACTGTTGTTTCCCATGATGTTAATTTTTTGCAGTGGTTTGTGCATGGCTAATCTGATTAGTGACCTCATCCATCTTTTTCTTTATCAATTTCCCAAGACCCTTCCCCAGGTTGGGGCAGGTTGGATTCAGGTTGTTTGAGAGGAGGTAGACACTGTAATTATAATTGATTGGCTCTTGATTATTGGCTGCTCCCATTGATCAGGGGGTGGGTGGTTATGGTATGGCTACATTGCCCTAATCAGGTTGATTCATTCCTAGTCTAAAGTCTAAATCCCCATGTAAAACAATTGCATTTTCAACAGGTAAAAAGGAGGTAGATTGAGCAGCTAGCTTTGAGCCATAGGTTTAACATGGGCGATGATGATTGTTGTTGACTCCTGTCCTCCTGTCCCGTGGAGAAGGTCCATGCGCACAGTGCGTAAAACACTGGCTCATGGACACATTCCTTGAGGCTGTGACATTGGTTTCAGTGGCCATAATTTTCCTGTGGTATGGATCAGATGAGGGAAGCTCCTCGTCAGTGTCATACCGTCACTCTCCTTCCTTTGTCTTTTTATTCTTGGAAGCAACATAGTCAACCTTAATTAATAACGCCTACCAGCCTATTTTTACATTCATTTTTTGTAATTAAACTTTTCTCACTCCATTTGCCATGCCCTCGAGAACTGAAAAACTGAAAGAGTTGAGGATTATTTTGGTGAACAGTCTGCCCTCTGAGAATTTGCCAGTCTCCACTGCACCAGGTAATGGAGAGTGGAATTTGCAACGGAAGTACGCTTGAGTGAGCTGTGGATTATTGGCAAAGGACGCTCTGTCTTTTAGACAGTCGGGAAAGTGAATCGAATTGACGAGGGTGTTGCTAATGTGGTTCCTTTCGTCTACAGGTGTGAGTGCAGTCAATCACCAGAATGGGAGGAACCCTGAGGTCGTGAGTGGAGGCGCTGCTGAGCAGCGACCAGCCTCGTCGTCCTTGAACCGTTCAAACAGAGAAGAGAGACTCAAGAACCTCAAGGAGAGGCAGAATGAAGAACGACTCAAAAAGTTGGAAGAACTCAAGCAAAATGTACGTGCCCAATTCAATTACGCTATTCTTTCCAATTTCCTTTGACTTCTTCATGTCGTCAGTACATGAGGCTTCTGGCCTTTGTCGTGTGACTTCTGATTGAAAATGTTTCTTTGATTCAGGCACTCCAGGCAGCTCGAACTTGGGAAGAACAGGATTCACGTAGGAGAAAACATTTTGAAGAAATTGGTAAGCAGGAACTTTTACAAACTTTTACAACAACTTTTAAGTTGCATTGCTTCTTCAAGTAATTTAACTTTGTTGTTTTGCCGTTTGTGTCCTGTCAAAACTTCCTTTTGATGATGTCACTGAAGAGTTGATTTCTAAAGAAGAAAAGGATCCTGACTCATCAGTTTTGTTTCTAAGTTCATAAATGGACTTCCATTGTGGTCGTGTGATAAAGAGACAACTGCAGCAGAGCTTTGTGCACAAGGGAAACTGGGTTAGGATCCATTTCCCCATGAAATTCACTCACTCTGACAACGCAGAAGAGACACTTTTTTCTTCTAAACCAAACTAAAACTTGGGAGTCACGCTGTCATGCTCCTCATTCCCTTATATTTCTAATCCCTCCTGAAATAATGAAGTTTCCAAATTCTCGTATCTAAATAATTCTTGTTTTCTTTTGGGTACAACAGGTAAGAGGGAGGACGAGCGTCGACGACAAGCAGAAGAGCGGAGGCGACTTTTAGACGAAGAACGAAAGGCAAGTCTCCAGTCCAAGTGGGAGTCAAAGAAGGTCGCCTTGGCCAAAGCTCCTGACCGTTCTCGCCCTGTCTTTGCCTTTGGTTCCTGCACTCCGAGATTAGTTGATAACTTGGTGGACGGATGTTTATGGAAGTCTCAGTATAACTTGAACACGGCCCGTGAACTACCTGTCAAGTCAACCACATCAGCTCAAGATCTCCACTCACAGATTAGTAAGACTAAACTAATTAACAAGGCTTTCAATGTTCAAAAGACGATGAATGATGACGCTAATAACTTCCTAGAAATGAGTACGAGTATGTATGAGTGGAATCAACAGCGAACGACATTTAATCTAGACCTTCCTCGTGGGGGAAATCGATACAGGAAAAGCAGAACCATGGAACGTAGGCAAAACCCAACTATATAACATTTTTCAAGCATAATAACCAAGCGGTTTTCGCACAAAGTTTTTTTTTTGCATGGATTTGCAATTTGCATGCCCCTCTCCCTCATTCCCTATGCATGTTTGCTAACATTGTTAGTTGTTATATGTTTTGGTGTCTAATTTCCGGTGTGTGCCTCACTGGATTTTAGTTTTTCCCCTTTTAAGTTGATTCTGGGTTTGCGTGTTTCTGTGGGTTTGGAGATTGGAGCTTGTTTTATTCATTTGGTTATGGTTGACTTTCCAGTGGATCCTGACCGTGTCTTTTGTGGACGACGGAAGACGGACTTGACCCCTACATTTCCCATAAGGAGAGAAGATGGCTCCACATCGAGATCCACATCGCGTGCTGGGGTTGCATCCGCAGGTAGGGTTTACTGTTCGATGACACGACTGGACCACGGTTCCCGTTCCCCTGTTAGGCAGTCGGGGACGATGCATAGATCCGTAGGTTCTAACAGATCAAAGAGCACAACGCAGTTGGCATCTGCTCCAGGCAAACTGACGCGAACTGAGATTCTAAGGCAGAATCTCGTGGCAAAGGGAAGGGACGGCGGAGGCAGCGGTGGTGAGACCCAATTAATCAAACCAGTCCGGGGCTCATTTTGTTCACTGCCTTACAAGCTTGGGATGGTCTTCGTAGCATTCACGTTTTCATAAGCTGCACTCTTGTTGGTGGTGGAGTCACGTGTTTACACATACAAAAAGCTCTCCTTGATTCTGCTCCTCTTGTTCAATGGGAACTTCCCTGGCCACCTTACTTGTCGTGGTCTCTATGTTGGTCATCTTTTGTCTCAAGTTTTGTAAAAGTAAAAAATGAAATGGTAATGAATGTTTTGGATTTTGTATCCTGTAGGAACACGTTCTGGAAACGCGACTCCATCTCGCCCTCCTTCCTCCATGAGCTCCTTGATGACTTCCTCCACGCATTCTCAAGTCCATGTCCAAATGAGACCACGCACTCTCGTCTCACGGAAGTCCCGACCGGTCAGTGTCCATGTCACTGGGGTCAATCAATTCCCTGCGGATCCTTCTCCACCGAATGGTGCTCCTCCCAAGGCAGAAAGAACCCCTTCCTCTTCCCGTCCCCCAATCATTATGAAGAAGGCCGAGAAAGGGACTACTACGAAAAAGTCCGAGACTCCGCCACCTCCACCCTCTGCCAAGACTCTTCCCCGCAAGAAAGTCACGGAGACTGAGAAACCAGAGAAACCAAAGGGAGTTCCTGTGACCACAGTTGAAACAACGAAATCCAAACGTGCACCCCCTCCTCCTACTGCTGCTGGAGAAGGGAAGAAGGAGAAGGTGGTAATTGACACGAGCACAATTAAGAAGGCCAAGCCTACAACGAAGAAGAAGGAATTGGTTGAAAAGTCAGTTGAAAAGGGAGAAGAGATGGGAGATGTTGCTGCTATTACTCCAGAGGAGAAAGCGGAAGTTGCCACCGAGACAAACTCATCTCGTCCATCCTCTGCCAATGGTGGGGTGAAAGCAGCCAAGAGAGACACTCCCTTTCCTGTTGCCGATCTGAAGATGGAGAGCCCAGTACCACCACCAGTGGATGAGCCCAAGAGTCATCAGTCACTTGGTCCATTGGAGCAACAAGTGGAGATTGAAACCATCGAGCAGGAACCAGAGTTCTTGACTTTTGTGGAGGTAAAGACGAATGGGAACATGGTCGACTCACCACCTCCGCCAATGGATGAAATCGAGTCTTCTGATTCCTTCTCTGCATTCGTCCCAGCTTCTTACACTCAAGACCAAGTTGTCAACGGAGCCCTGGTTGGTGGAAATCCATTCGCTACTGATGGAAGTGCAGAAGTTGTGAATCCCTTTGCACCCGTGGCCAAGGATGAGTCCGTTGGGAACCCATTTGCAACTCCGAAAGCAGAACAGGCTAATAATCCCTTTGTCGTTGCATGAGGAAGACGGGAATTTAGATGGTGCTATCCCTGAGAATACTTTGAATGAAGGGAAACCAAAGTTGATGACAGAGGAAGATGCCAAGGCTGCCTTAGCGGACAAAAGACGACTGGCTCGTGAAGCACAAGAAAAAGAAATGGCTCGATTGGAGGAGGAATTCCAAAAGGAAGAGGAACGTCAGAGACAAGAAGTGGAGGAAGCTGAGCGTACTGCTAGCATTGCCCGTCAAGCCGAAGAAGAGCGTCTTCGCGTTGCAATTGAAGAACAGAAACAGAGGGAACTCGAGGAGCAAAAGTGAGTGACTTGACTATCATGTTTCAGCCTAATTGGGCAATCTTAATTACAAGTTTGGTTTCATGTTTGTTAGGAAACGCGAAGAGGAGGAGGTGGCACGTGTCGATCGAGAACGGGATGAGCGTGAAGCAGCACGCGAAGCAGAGCGGATCAGGCAAGAAATGGAAGAGCGGCTCAAACGCGAGGAAGAAGAGCGTCTGGAACGTAAACGTCGCGTCGAGGCAATCATGAGCAGAACCAGGAAAACTGGCCAGGATTCTGCCAAGTGAGTTTTAAATTCAATTGTTCACCTTTTTTTATGCAATTGTCAATTTGCAATTACAATTTTTTTTTCGTTTAGAGCAACTACGCCCGTTCCAGAGGACAATCCTTCGTCTGATGGGAAATTCACAAATGGCATCCAACACGCGTACGAGCCTTTTACTATTAATTGAATCCTCCCATTTGATTATTGTGGCTGAATATTGACATTCTGAATTCTTTAGGATGGATGAGTCCTCCACTCCCACAGTTGTGATTAATAATCTCAACAATTACAACAACAACAATGACTTTACGAACACGTTGATTGATTTTGGTGACATTTCCTCCTCCCCAACTCCACCCGCTCCAACGAATAATTCATCTACCAATTCATTCAATTCGACTCTTCAAGGTACAACACATTAATATGGAAATAACCCCCATAATGTCCCCAATACTTCACTGGATTTACCATTTTGTATGGTTTTGCAGATTTGCTGTCGTGAGCATTTAAGCACGCCGTTTTTTAAGTATCCAAGTGAAAGCAGAGTGCACTCCTCCCCGCAAGAAAAGTCTGAACGTAGGGATTTGACCCAGTGTTTTTTTTCGATTGTTTAGGGCTAAGTAATGAGGACAAAGTAATCTGCTAAATAAAAGGCTACGCTGGGTTTATGATTTTGGTTAACCCACTACTCTAAAAGAGAGCCAGAGAGAGCCTTTGAAGTCCTTTTTCATTGTTGTTTTAGGACTCGAAAGGTTCTTCATCAGGAAGGAATCACTTTGTTTTCCTGACCTGTCAAGTCAGTTTGGACTAATTAAATGTTAGCATTGCCCATCTGGCACTCACATGTCTCCTTCCTTCCACCCGTTTTCTTGTTAGAGTTCAACGGAAGACACGACGTGGATGCACTTTCCCGAATTCCGAACACCAGCACACGCTCATTCTCTCACTTCCGATTTCTTTGGGCTAAAAATAAGCAGTGGTTGGTAGTCGACTTGGTTCGGCGGTAGGAGAAAAATGGACCTAGGAAATGTAGTGCCATTTTTAATTATAATTCTGGGGATTCAGTCCAGTTGGGGCAGTGGAAACCCACCTCCTGGAAACAATGACTGGAACAGTCGAAACATGGAGGCTTACTTTAGTCGTCTCGGAAGCAGACTAGACCAGTTGGTTCTGAGATTCGATCACTTGGACAGTCGCATGAATCGATTCACTTCACTCCTCCAGGGAAGACTTGACGGAGTTGAAAACGTAAGCATTTTATTTCTCTCAAGTCCCAAGCGACCTATTCAGCAATTCACTCGAACTCTTTGATTTATAGAGTCTCTCTACAACTAAACTCAAAATGGATCTCTGGGGGGAGGAACTGAGTCGGATTGATGAACAGTTGACCCGGAAGTGGAAAAATATGGAGTCCAAACTGGAACTTTTAGTACCAACTATGGACTCAAAACTGGAGAACAAAGTGACACTCATACAGAGAGACAATCGGAGACACAATGAACATCTTAGCAGCCTCATTCTAGGCATTGGACAGAGATTCGATGCAAAGGCAGAGACCATCATGGCTGCAGTGGGGATGAACGTAAGCCAAAGTGTCTTAATAATGTCGCCGTTTCATCATTCATTTTGATTTTGCAGCATCAAAACAACAGTGTGAGCTGTGAACCAATCAGAACCGAGCTCAATCTCACCATGCCGAGATACAACGAAGAAAAACTTTTGGCAATTGTCAAGATTTTCAGTAACAAGAGTGACGAACTGCTCAAGTCAAATACAGCCACGTCCCTCGTTGCAACAAAAGTACGCCATTCAATCTTTTCAATTTAGAACATGCCATGGAAAAGAGGATAATTTAGTTATGCCTCCTCCATTTATTGTTGAGCGTTCTAAAACAGATTCTTTTTGCAGGTGACCAACATGTTTGAGGATTTGATCAGACGTTCTGACAGCTTACAAACGGAAGTGAAAGACTCCATTGCAATATCGAATCAGACGAGACATGAACTCAGGGAGAATCTCCGTCTCATGGGTCAAGCACGGCTAAGGCAGTCTCTTGCTTCTTCAGGTCAAGGATCGTCCATGACCTCATCAGAAACAATGTGTACGATTAATTATGTCTATTAACACGGTCAATAACTGCCATTTAAACACCGTTGAAAAAGTATTTTTGTTTTATTTTTCCAGCGGCGGTGATCGTGGAAGCCCTTGCTTCTGTAGAGTCAATGAGCACCGCCCTTGGACGCCGGATGGCAGAGTTGAGTCGGTCCATCGAAGGCCGTTTCGAAATAGTTTCAAACACACTCAACGGATTCCTGGATTCATGTTTGCGGATTCAAGAGGGAGCACCCTTGATTGAGGAACACATTGCATCCGTCCTGGAGAAAATCCTGGACGGCATTGACAACACGTAAGGGACAGGGATGATTGATCACACCCGATCGATTGAAAGTTCCAACACTCTCTGTATGCTTTTGTGGTTTGTAGGACACGCGGTTCCCTTGAGGAAATGTTCGGGATCAGCAAGAAGTTGGATGAGTTAGTGAGGCGTGACTCTTGTCCAGTTGACTCTGGTTCAGACGGGTTAGGAGAGGTCAGAGTCAGGAGCAACCAAGAGTCAACGGGGACGCTGGTGGGCGGGCGGCCCCCAGCCTTTACCCCCGAAGACCCAAACAAGTTCCGGACTGCTGAAATACTGGAGAACTCTCAGGATTTAACAGAAGATGAGAAAAAGTTATTATGGGAATCTCTCTTTCCTAATCATGAAGTACCTGACTAATAAAAAATCTACAATTATTACAAATTACAATTCATCTGGAAGGAGAGAGGGACTAAAAGGGATTTCTTTCCTCCAGGATTTATGGGATTTGTAGCCATTAGCCTTGGGATGTTAATTTCTGTGTAATTTTAGTATAGTAGAGTCCTGTGGTTTTCATTTCATGTTCCAGCGAATCCATCCATCGAGAGAGGATGCTTTTGACGCTTTTTGTGGTTTTCCTCGTTGAGTGACAGAATAAATTATTGGGATTAAATGTAAGTCTCAATGGTAATTGGAACCAGAAACCATCCAGTAAGGATAAATAAAAGAGACAAAGGAAAGGCGACATTAAGAAATACAAAATTCCTCGCTTCAACGCCACTCAAAAAATCAAAATTCAAGTCATCTGAAATTCAAGTTTTTAGGGCAGTTTGGCTGTTCACGACGTACAAGAGTTGAGAATTTCGTTGTGTTTTTTATATGCGGGGGATTTGCTCATTGACTTTAAAATTGAGCTCAGCTGTTTTCCATCAAGGATTGTAGGGTGTTGTTTATTACTGAGAGTATAATTAATCAGTGGTAATTGAACATACAATTCTATCTGGACAGCTGGAATCACTGGAGAGGGTATTGGAGATCAGGTGGCCAACGGACAACTGGGTTCTAAAGGTATACCTTTCTCGTTAGTTATTTGTAAAATCTATGTTTTAATCGATAATTTATTTAATCTGTGTAGCTGTTCCAGTGACTTCCAGTGAATAATAAAAGGAAAGTTTGAGGAAGGAAGTTAAAAGGAAGAAAGCCTGGTGCTGGAGAAACTACACCAAAGGAAGATTTGATTCCTTCCGTTGTTGGTGACTTGTTCTTTTGATTCCTTTCCTTTGGTGGGTCCTTTCTCCTTCACTGTCTGCATACTTTCTCTTCCAGGGAGTCCTGGAGTCTATGGATTATCATCATCATCGCAAAATGTTCCTTTCCGTTCCACTGCCTGGCCTCCAGTAAACTCCAGCAGCGAAGAGTCCAAGGCGCGCCGAATCCACAGCTCCTGGCTCTCCTTTTTTATAGCGAGAAACTGCGTCACTCCCCTGCTTTAGAAGATCCGAACTCTCCAGGAGGAAACGGGCACAGGAGAAAATCCACCACCGTTTGCGCTTTCTCTCTATACTTCGTGAAGACTCGTTGGTGGTAAGGCACACAAGGAAAATGTACAGACCAGCACCTTTCCCCCGTTAGTTTTACTTTTGGTACTCAGGGCTAGCCACGTCTTTTTCAGCCTCAAGGAGTCACTACACTTTCTCCTCAGTTTGAATAGGGTACACACACGCTGTCTGGGCTTCTATCCCGAATCCGCGTGTCTGCTCTGTAGCAAACACATGGGAAACAAGTCCCTTTCCAGACTCATTCCAGACTAAGGCTTCAGTCATGACAATAACCCAGAAAGGCAGACGGGGGGACAGAGCTGGAATCGACTCTTCGGTATAGACGCCGTGCCTTCACCTGCTCCCCCAGTCTTTGAAAAAGAGAATTACATCCATTGTATTCTGAAATCCTATTGTTTCTTTTTTTCCTTTTCAGAAACAATCGGGGAGTTTGGTGGGTTGACGAGTCGAAGGAGGCAGGAAGTCACGATAGAACTCTTGAAGACTGAGAGTACGTTGTTGGAATTGGAAAATAATAGACACGAACTCACCGTGAAAGGAAATCCAACCACTCCAGTAAGGCCCAAGTCCCATCGCCGTTGCACGAGGAGGAAGACGCGCGGAGGGAAAAATCCTCCGTTCAGGCCTACTCCTCTGTAAACTATTCTTCAATGTGTCAGGTCTCTGGCACCGTGCCCAGCTCCTCATCTTCTTCCAGCAGTTCCTCCAGCACCGCTACTACCACCCCCAACTCCTCTCGTCATCCTCAGCTGCATCTCCTGAGACATGACATTTTCATTTATTCACAAAACTGTGAGTGATTCAGCAAAGGCGCGACGACGTTGACGAACTCGCCAATCACCAGCATCTATCAAATATCCGGGAATGAAGAAATTCACGTTCAAAGGGGTTCTGGACGGGTTTCGTTCTTCAGTGAGTACAAGTGGACCGAATCCTTCGGCCAAGCTCGAGGCAGAATTGAGTGAGAATCTCAAGGCAGAGCATTTCTGTGTGACCAAGGTAAAACGCAACAGACACACGCAGCCTTTACTTTGCTTTCTCCATTGCTCCAAGCTTTCCCCCAGGTGGAATAATTAATCACATCCGTTCCATCAATTTTGATTTGCTGAGTCAATCAAGAAAGTTCCTTTTCTGGTATTAGGCAATGAAGGAGTTTTCCACTGTTTGTTTAGACCCCGTACGTTTAATAACGCCGACTTTCTCCTCATTCTTACTGATTGTATCACCACCGTTCAATATTGACTCTCCACTTAACTTTTCTTTTCAGACGTTCTGCCATGGTTTTCCATATCAGCCAACGGCCATTGCTTACGATCCACTCCAAAGACTTCTTGTGATTGGGACGAAGACGGGCTGCCTACGACTGTGAGTTCAGAATTCTTTGTCTACTAAAGAGCCTGAAGGAAAGGAGTTGTAACATAATGCAATCTTCCCCATCTCTCAAGTGACTAGAAGTAGAGTCATCAAAATCTGATAGGATGCACTAACAATGGAATTCAAAACCATCTTGGTAATGAGTGACAGTCTCAAATGGGGGCTCGTTTGCGCCAACTGGAGACAATTCTGAGTCATCTATTGCACCCACGTAGTCATTTCCCACTGGAAGGAAGAACTTTCTCTGGAGCTGGAACTGGAGGATGAGGAAATGGACCCATTTCATTCCTCCTCCTCCTCCAAGTGGATTTCTGATTTAATGTAAAAGGGAGACGAGATAATGCCCTCATTGTTTACATTTTAGAAACTTCTCATCATATCAGGACTTCAAACTTCCTTTGATTTCCTTTTATATTTCCCTACAAAGATATTAAAGTTCAACTTTCCTTGCGCTTTTGACAGTGTAAGTTAACTTTTCCATTCCATTGAGTAAAGAAAAGGAGAAATTGGTTTCACTTTTCTACTCTTCTGAAGTAACCTTTTCATCCAAAAGTTTGAGTACTGGCACTGGCTCTGTTCCATGTGGTCCGGGTAGTGGTATTAAAAACCGAGAGCATTACTTTCGAAACTGACTACAGCAGATGCCAGAGGTGAGGAAAGAACACACAAGGCAACCTAACCCTGATTTGCATATGGGAAACGACTTTTTGAAATTCACTTTAGCTACAGCACTCTCCCACTGGAAGGGACTTTGAACTTTGGAAAACGCCAAAGGGAGAGAATTTAATGAATTCTGAGTGAAGGCTGGAGAGTCCATGTCAAAAAGTTAATTTAGCCTTTACCATAGCATCACTTGTGCAATTCCTAATGTCCAAATGTTCTTTTTGTCAATGGACTCAAATTGATACCCATGAACCTTCATCACGTCATTTTCCACCGGAAGAAATCGATTTGGACATGACTTTCCCACTCATTTCATTCTGTCACTTTGGGTTATAGAAGAGAGCCAAGTTTTCTCTTGATCAAAAAAGAGTTGCTTTCGCTATAGCTTTCTCGGTTTTATTTCTAGTATTGTTTTTTTCCACTGCACCAGTTTTTCCTGTAGAGAAAGAGAAAGGGGTCGGTTAGGACATAGGAGGAGGTTGTGATCAAGGAGTGCTGGAACTGTTTGGCGTTCCGTGATAAAATCATGAATTTCACATAACCGTAGACTGCCTAGTGCATGACTTTCTTTTGTATTTTGATATCCGTAAATAATGGAGGGATCACGAATAGGGTTTTTACTCATAAGGTTCATTGTGGTGGTTGTTGGTTGATGATGATGTGAGGAGGGTGTTGTTAACCAAGTACCTTAAACATCTAGAGATCAATAGACATTCAAATGCATGCAGTGGGTGATACACCGCTTACACTGTCCCAAGTCTAGTTGGAATGAACTGAGAATTGCTTTTTGGATTGTAAAAGGCACAGGTTGATAAAGTGTGAATCCTTCATTCCCATTGGGAAAGGAAGTTCCGGCCTTTACACCCTTGGAACTCTTTTCACCCATAGGGCTCTGAAAAGGAAGGCGGTTGGAAGCGGAATGAGTTCCTCCATGTCTCCTCCATGAGATACTTTACTTCATTATGTAAAGACCACCGACGGAAATGTTCATATCATCAGTTCCAATTTGAACAGGGGAATTCCGAGGCATATGGCATATGACGGTGGTAGTAGTGGTGGTGGTGATGAGAAAAATTCTAAGGGCTCGAGGGAAAGTACTTTGGTGTAGTATGTTGTATCTCCTTCCTCCTTTGGAGAAAGAGGAGAAAGCTCCATCCTTAATTTGGAGCATGAAATTGAATTGGAGCCACTCATCTTTCATCCAACCACCCGACGGAGTCAATATTATTTTTCATATTCTTCTTCTGCCGATTTCAATTCACCCTGATTCCATTTGAAAACTCTTTCCACTCTTTCCACTCTTTCTCCATTGTGCCTCTCTTTCCTTTGCGTGTTTTGGCCCTCTTTAAATCCATTTCCCAATATCCTTGATCAGTTAGATGCAAAATATGGTTCTTTGGTGGTGGGCTCTTTCCCTCTTCTCCTGTCCAGCGCAGAATGGAAGTGAAATAGAAAGGTGTGTGTCTCAACCACCTGTGTGAGTTATACTCCAATGAGTCCCCAATGGGAAAAGCACAGAATATGCGGAAAATCAATGGGAGCAGGAGCAGCTTCTTTCAAAGACTAGCGTCTATTCTTCTTCTTGATTTATGGCAAGTCAAATGGTGACAAAGGAAGACTACGAATTGTTTTCACCATCTTCCTACACCAGTCCAGCTCATACACTCATACTCATACTTTCAGAAATGATGGAATTCTCCATTCTCTCTTATTCTCCGCCTCCCTTCTGTTCTCTCTTTCTCGGGTTGTCATTGGTGGATGAATTGATGGTGAGAGGGAGGTGGTGAGGAAGGACTGAAAGACAGTCAATGTGCCAATTACCAATTTAGCAACAGCTCCGCTTAACACTTTCACTCTTGCTTCATTACACCTTTTGAAAGGTCTTCTCTCCCCCCTTTGTCATCTTCCTTTTCCTTCTCCTGCACTTGCGGGAATGGAAGGCACGTGGATATTATATTGGAAATGGTCTGGAATTATGTCTCCTGAAAAGGCACGGATTCTCCAGGGACTACTAGTCTGGTAATCTTCAAATATGAAGCACATCCTTGGCTCGTAGAGGCCCGAAATTGGATTTCATTTTTTGCGGTTGGACCAATTCTGACTCGTGATTTATTAGAAGGAAAACAGCATTTCATCTCCCTTCGACTGTAGCTGGGTAGATAAGGAAATGGGGATTAGGGGAAACTTTTACCGGTGTAAGTAGGGAAGGAAAGGAGCCAGTGACGTGAGGGAATCATATTTCTTTTGGTTTCAAAGGAACATCTTGGAAGAAAAGCCTGGGCTGATGACCTTCATGTTTCAAAGTGAAAGTTGAGTGAAAGTGTTGATGGGAGTTTTGCCTTATTTTCCTTTCCTCTTCTTTTCATTAGTCCTGTAGGGAGAAGCTGACAGGGCCGGAAGATCTCTTAACTAATGAGAATGACAATCACAGTTGACAAGGGACCTAAAAGCGTCTCCTGTCTCACAGCCTTGACTGACACTACTCAACAGATTTCATCTCAGCCCAATTGCCCAACAACCCGACTAATGGATGAGGCCAAAAGATGGAAATTTATTCATGGGAATTGACTCCTTCCATTAGCTTATAAGGCTAGAGAGCTAGAGTCTCTCTGACCAGCAGGGACTAGACTGGCATTTCGCCATTAGCCAAACCCCGGGTATTAATTACACTATCGGTCTTCCACAGTCCATCCGCTGCCCAGTCACACCATTATTCCCTCATTCCTTTTTGTATAATTAATGTGTCTTTGACAGAGTTGTCTTGCAGAAGGTGTTTGTGTGTATGTATAAGACAATATGTTTAACTTTCTTCTGCCTTGTCACTTTCACCCCTGTCCAGAGTATGTCAGTTGTCACTTGTGACTGTAGTCTCTGTAGTAAACCATGATTTGAGGGTAGTGTGTTGGACTGCGGGCGTTGTTGTTTGTATAGTGGGAAATGCCGTTGGCTTGTTCTGACAGATCGATATGATTCTTAGTAAAAGACCAACAGAGAGAGAGAGAGGACTGGCCAGAGAGTGGCAGAGTGCACTGCTTTCTCCACGGTGTGGAAACCAAGAATCCTTTGGAGAACTTCCACATCGTCTTCATTTCAGGTGAAACACGGCAGGATAGAGCAAATAGGCTCCAACTACTCTTTTCATTTCTGGATCGATTCTCTCCTCTTTCCTTGTGGTATTTCCATCCGCCTTGAATTACACCCTTGATTTGTAAACTGAGAGCCCTTTCACTGCCACTAACCTTTGACACGCGTCACTTCTCAAGCCTCTATCCCTCTCTAACAGTCACACCAATTCACCCTCATCATCACACTTCTCTCACTCCCCATCCAAAAAGTTTTATTACAGAATTTGAACTCATGCTTTTGGAGATGTTTTGGGGAGAAAGGAAACGGCTTAGGCCTTTAGCCTCCTGTCACGTTCACACGAGATTCATTAACGAAACTTTGCTCCTAGTTTCTAAATTTATGGTTTTGTAAGCATTGAATTTGAAATCTTTGGGATGGGTTGAGGCGTGGAGCCGACGCTAAGATCCAAATCCAAACTGAAACTTTGTCTTCACTTTTGTTTTGGAGCCTGGAGAGAAAGAGGCTGAATTTTGTCACAACAAGTTTTGTTGGGAGAAAGTTTTTAAAAAAAATAAACTTTTTATAACCCCCCAATTTAAAGGGAAAGTTCGATGTAGTGAAAGGAATAATTCGATAATAAAAGTAACTTCTGGTGGTGGAAATGCAAATGGGACTTTGGGATGGGAGCCTGATTTCCTGTGTTTTCCCACTTTCCGCATTCAGAATTCAGAATTCCCGAAGCGTCAAGGCCCTTTCCATTTTCCTTTCTCCTTCCTATAAAAGTGATTTGTTCCTTTTTGTTTTCCAGGTTGGGGCGCCCTGGGGTTGACTTGTGGAGTCGCCATGATGCAGAATGCGGAGCAGTGACGCACCTCCAATTTGTATGGAATGAAGGGAATCTCATCTCCGTCACTGCAGATGATTCCCTTCATCTCTGGAACTTCCGATTGAAGAAGCCTCAAGTCATCCAGTCTCTCAAATTTCAACGGGAAAGGTTTTAATCATCACCCACCACTCCAAGTTTACTTTTAATTCACATTCACCCTGTCCAGGATCACTTGCCTCCAGCTCTGTTTCCAATCCAAATGGCTCTCCGTCGGAACAGAGAGAGGGAATGTTCACATTGTCAACACGGACACGTTCCAACTCTCCGGTTACGTCATCAACTGGAACAAGGCGATAGAACTGTGAGTCTTAGTTTATGACCTTAGAGAACCAGGTGTATAGAGATACAAATTTAATTACGATTCAACTGGAACATGCAGCATGACTTTTTATTCCAAAGACACCGCACCACACTCTCTCCCTTGTGAGTTCTGCTACTGAGCCCAGTGCCTGAGGAACTTTCCCTGGAAAGTAAATATTTTATCTCCGATTATCATGTAGAGAGGAGATGCCCTGATGCATAATTAATGGACTCATGTAGAGGACTCACTTTATGAAGACAAGACAAGGCCAGGGACTGTTGACTTTAAATGTGATTCAGTGAGACTCCTATCTATGAAACAGAGTCCGATTAAGGCACTTTCACACACTCCTTGTCATGCAATGAATCAAAGATCAAAGCAAATGGCTACAAATTCAGACCCCCGCGCTCCCTTGCTCAATTCAATAGGGAAAAGCATCAGGCTCCTTTTAGTGACTCTCTCTTGTGTACCCACTTGCTGCTCATTCGAATATAAGAACTTTCCATTTTTCTTTTCTTCCGAGAAAAGTAAAGTTGGAATGGCGTTGGATTTAATTCCCTTTTCCCGTTTCTCTGTGGGTGAATAATAAAAAGTAGAAATGGGATTCTTTGGAATTCTTCCCACTTGCCTCTAGAGAAAAGAGTCTAATAAAAGAGGAAGAGATTTGAGTCTTTTAAAATGGCATTAATAAAATGGAGGATGATGGAGAGCTATTAAGACGAGAGGTGGATTCTATGTCTCCTTCCCTCCACTGCTTCCTAGTACCCACTTGCCTCTAGAGAAAAGAGGCTAATAAAAGAGGAAGAGATTTGAGTCTTTTAAAATGGCATTAATAAAATGGAGGATGATGGAGAGCTATTAAGACGAGAGGTGGATTCTATGTCTCCTTCCCTTCCCTGCAATTCCTAGTCTGACGAATTTCCTTTCCAGAGTTGCGGCGGTGGGGCTGTTGTGGCCGCCACTCCGTTTGGTATTCGCCTCGTAGTTCTCAGGAGGATCATCATTGAAGACTCCGGGGCTCGTGACTGGAATTCTGGATCTTTTAGTCGTCGCCCGCATTCCCCACCTTCCTTAAAATTTCTCATCCGCTGAGGTTTTAATTATTATTGAGTTACGGCTTAACGATCCGATCCGAAATGGTGGTGGAATCGGACATTAGAACAAAGACATGACTTACATTTCCGGGAAAAGGGAAGCTCCAGTTTAGGCCCATTTATTTCAAACACACTTTGAAGCTTATTTTCCACTTAACTTAACTTCTGGCGAGTTTAACTTTTCAGTGGGAGAAAGTGTTGAGAGGTGTTGGAATTCCTTAATTAGTCAGTCTGTGAGTGAGTGTGTAATTTCTGTCCCTTAGGTCCCGGAAGACTCATCCCGGTCCTGTGGTTTACTTGGGAGACAACCCAATCGATCCTAACAAGGTTAGTAACTACTGTAACACTTTAACATACAATTCCTCCACTTTCCCTTTATTCCGGGGTACTACGCTTCCTCCTAATTAGATTGATTTTGGGTCCTTTTCTCTGGAATTTGTTTGGTGGCTCTAATCCAACCTTCTTCTTCTTCCCCTACCAGCTCCTGATTGGATTTGAGACGGGCCAATTAGTTATGTGGGATCTGAAGAATAAAATGGCTGAGATGAGGTTCCAAGCATCGGAGCCACTTCGCTCGCTCGCTTGGCACTCTGACGGGAAGCAGTTCATGTCGGCACATTCGGACGGGTCCCTTGTCACGTGGAACTTGCGACAAGGTCCCAAACCCCTTACCGTCACGTGGCCCCATTGTGAGCTAAACTCCTGCCAACACCGAGCCGTATTTATGGCTGAGTATAAAGCATTTAATGTGTTTCTTTTATGGTTTGCAGCCCGGACGACAAAAGATGGGAAGTCTGAGCCGTGCAAGACTATCCAAAAGGTGGAATGGAAGTCGTCTAAAACGGGGTATAACACTGTATTCCTAAAATGAAACGATTACTCCCTTTCTTTGTGAGGTGAATTTGAATAAGGAATAGGAGGGAGGGGTTTGGAAGGATCCTCGGTGGAGAAAGTCCATGTGCTTCCCAACTCCGCAAGAACCGACGCTTTCCTGGCTTTTTAGACTGTAATAAGTTGAAGCAAACTAATTCCGCCCTGGTGGTGGAAACTTCCAATCCACTTCAACATCGGAATCCACACGGAGTGCAGTCGTGCTGGCTTCTGGAAAGAGAAAGTTAATTCACTCCTCCTCTGCTGCTATGCTGGACTACTACGTTCCAGATGGGAGACTTTCTCCACTCCTCATTAACGAGATTTTACGGGACTAATTAGTTGTTATCCTCTCGAACCACAGAGGCTTCCAGCCTGGAATTAATGGCTCTCACTCATTCCGTTTTCTCTTTTCCCTCTAGGGATAATTTTGTGATATTTTCCGGAGGGTTGACTGTGGATCGGGCAGGTCGAACTCCTTCGTTGACTGTGATCCATGGGAAGACGACGACAGTGTTGGAGATGGAGCACAACGTCCTCGACTTCATTGTTCTCTCGTCAGCTCAGTGGGATTCCGGTAAGGACAATCTCACTCTGCTCCTGTCCTCATCACCGCACATCAACATCACAACCACACCAGCCAGGTTGAGAGAACAGTTGGATTAAGTGGATTCAACCCATAATCACTGAGACCTCACGTCCATTGTCCTCCAAGGTGTCAGACCCAACTATGCCCTTTGTTCTCTATCCAAAGAATCCACGGCTCAATTATCAGGAAATTAATGAGAACTTCAAAACCAAATGGAGAGGAAGGAGAGCAAAGAGAATTTATGGAAACCTTACAAATTCAGCATTCTATTCAATGTCCACAGGATAAAATATACCAAAAATCTCCTCCTTTGAACTTTCCATACAATGCTTGTCTAATACGTGGTTCTTTTGTGATTTCCAGAAATTCAGGATCCCTATGCTATCGTAATTCTACTCCAGGTAAGAGCTACTCCATAAGCCTGATCCTAAAGCTAAATATTTATTTTGTGAGTTGGGAAATCATTGGGCTTTTATTTCATTTATTACAGCAGGATCTTGTGGTGATCGATTTATTGACCCCAGGCTATCCATGTTTTGAGAATCCATACCCAATGGACATACACGAATCTCCAGTCACTGCTTGCATCTACTTGGCCGATTGTCCGGGAGATCTCATCCCCGCCTTCTATTCTGTCGGATCAAAAACTCAAAAGAAATCCGGATTCAGCGAAAGGGATTGGTGAGGGCTCAGGCCATCAATCAACTTAGGCTTAGGGCTAATCGTATGGCTTCATTTTCTAATTTTTAGGCCAATTAATGGGGGTCAATGGGGCTCCACTTCCTGCTCTTATGCTGAGATTATCGTCTCCGGGTAACTTTTTTGTCAAAAAATTATTATACTGTTATCAATTGACAGATCTTGTCTCTATTTACTTGACTGACAGACATGCGGACGGGAGTCTCAAGTTTTGGGATGCCTCGTCCACGAATCTCCAAGTTTTGGTAAAATAAAGTATTCAATATGCTGTGTGACAGTTGTGATTGATTGTATTTTTTGATTCCTTAGTACAAATTGAAGACATCAAAACCATTTGAGAGGCCTAAGAAAGCTCGTTCCACAGAGTCTATGGATGACGATCCTTTCGCAATTCAGCAAATTGCACTCTGTCCTGAGTCTCGCTATTTGGGCATCGCCGGTGCTTCCTGTCAAGTTTTACTGTTCAAGTTTAAGAAGCACGAGCACAGTTCGGAGACTGCCGTTATTGAGATCCCAATCATTTATGGGGACGTGGAGGAAATGGGTGGGAGTGGTTTTGATTTTGTGAAGATTGGAGATGTTGGTGGGAAGTCGAATCCAGAATACTCGTGTCCAGTGAAGCCCAAAACTGGACTCCAGAAGAAATCACCTGGCTACCAGGCTGAGCTCATTTGCCTCACGCCGTGGGTTGATGGGGAACCACCTGGGGCCATTACAACGCTAGCAGTCAACTCTTCTTATGGAATGTAGAGGCTTCATAACTTACTTAACTGACCATAGTTCCTGTATTCAGCCGAGTACTTTTTCATTTTGTAGAATGGCGTATGGGAACGAGGCTGGATTGGTGGTGGTTGATATATTCCAGAGAGTGGCTCTCTTCAATGTAGGGACCCCTGACCTCTACGGAGCTGCAGACCCTTACCAACGGGCACCAAAGTCACCCAAGAAACCAGAAATCTCTGACGAAAAGTCACCAACGGACCAGGTACGGTTTCCTCATTTTCATGTCGTAAGTTACGACTCGTAACCCCCCAGTCGTAGTCAGGGTTTGGATTTTTGAGTTTCCCTTTTTAGAGTGATGGTATTGGCTCCAGACTAGAAGTTCTAGTTTTAGATTTAGTTGTTTTTGTTAAGTTTTTTAATTTCCTTTTCCCTTCTCCCGTCGTCTCTAATTTCGACTTAGGTTGAGTTAGTTGACTTTTTGGACACTGCTCAGAAATTGGAGCAAACGCCGAATAATACTCCAGTAGATGAGCCCTCTCCCACTTCCTCCGACTCTACGATTGAAAACGCGGACGTGTGTGGCTCAGTATCTGAAATGGAAGAGGAAAAAGTCCCTGAAGTACCTGAGATCCCAAAGTGTAAATCAACCACACCCACGAAGCAGCACCGTTCCGGGAAGCACACTTGGAGTCAAGTCAAAGTCCTCATCAAGAAGTCACTTGGGGAAAAGAAATTGGCAGCTGCAGGAAGTACGCCTCCAAGGGAACCTGGGGACCCAAAGTTCCTATCGCTCCCGCCCACAGCCAATCACGAGCTCACGCCAAGTCCAAGTTCAAGTGAAGACCTGAGCCTGGACGAATTTGGAGAGAGAAAGGCTGAGCGTCCGACTGACCTCCCGCTCCCCCGCCTGAGCAGCGGTGGGACGAAGAAGTCTGTGATCCCCAAAAAGAGTAAAAAGTCAAGGTGCATGGACCTGAGGGGAGATACTTCAGGCTCCTTGACCGGGCTCATGAAGAAAATTCGTAAGTGGGTGGAGCCTTGGTTGATGCGACGAGCCAATGCCTTTCTCCGTCGTGTCACTTTCATTTGATCTTCCTGTAGGCCGCCTCTGTGTTGGGTTTTTCCTTATTTCCGTTTTGTTTGAATAGACTACGTACTAACTCTCCTAGTACCAAGACCATATTGGGTAGTTTTAGATTTGTTTGTTGGATATTAGAATTGGCTTCTTTTTGAGAGTGTTTGGTGGTGTGGGGAATTGTAGATGGATGGCCTGTGCTTTCCCCCAACGACGTCGTCAACTGGTGCGGCTGCTCGGACGTCAGTGTCAGGTGGGAGCAGCAGTGGTGGTGGGACGTCCCCTCGAAAAAGCGTCGGTGGACCACCAGTCCCTGACCCACTGGTGGTGAGACGAAGCAAGTCTCAAGGTAGTCACCGGACGAACAGAAGTCTGTCCAAATGCTACAGCATGGCCCAAGGGTCACTCGGGTCAGAGGAGGAGTCCAGCCCAGCATCTCCTGCGCCCATCGTTCCAGGACCCTCCTCCTCTGGACTACCCGGTGGGCCCTCAAAATCTCACCTTCTCCTCCTTTCTAGACAATACTACAGCTTTGGTAGCAATGTACCACCGCCCAACGCCAACTACCAACCAGGTTGGTCGAATATTCACATTCAGTTAGTCCCCACAAATTCTAATTCTAGCCAGGCATCCTTGGGACCCTTTGCACAACCTCAAGGACCCCATTCAAATCTGTACGAAAACAGGCGACTCACTTCCTCCTTATTTAGACCCCTGGTCCGCAATCAGAAATAACCAAGTGATCAGGGGCTAGTTTCAACCCTTCGTACTCCCTTCAACCCCCAAGGATGACCTTATTATTGCCCGTTTTTCGGAATCTTGATGTTAGATTTCTAGGAAGATGGAGTCTTTCAATTCTCTCAATGGAATCCCCTTGACCTTGTTAAATGTACCCCAGATTAACCATCACCCTCATCGTCTATACCCTTGTACCCTTGTACCCCTTCGGAAGCCAAACTTTCTCCTTCACGTAAACATAAATGATCACGCATGTGTGGAAGAAGGTGACATTTTAACATTTTCTCTCTTCTCTAATTCTCTCTTTATCAATTTATATTAATTACAATTCTGAAGCAGTTCCGTTTACAACGTAGAGATTCGCTGCTGAGCCCCACCCCCGAGCTGCTAACCAACTGCGCCGTTTGCTCCGTCGCTTACTTGTCTATCCTAATTGCTAATCGCTGCTTCCTGTCCTCTACTTACAAACGCCTATTGAAAGTTTCTTCGTTTTCATTTTGTGGGACTGATGAATGCTTGTATTTGGCATGTACTCCAATTTCTCTTGTGTGTTTCTGTCTTTTATCCAATCGCTTCAAGTCAAACTTGCACGGAAAAGGGAGGTATGAGACGTATAGGATGGTAAATGGGATTTGTAATGTCCTTTCAGATAAATTGGACACGACGTTTGCAAGATCAAGGAGCTCTTCTATGTCGAGTCTGGACAATATCAGTTCAGAAGCTATTCAGTGCCTCGCCTTCATCGACTGCATGTCCCGAAGGAACGGTAAGACATAATGAACTCTGACATTATTGGCTCTGTCTACTACGGTCCCATTTTCCTTCTTTTTTCACAGATTATTCAATGTACCCAACAATTTGGGTTGGGACGAGCCTTGGTTCCATTTTGGTAGTCTCAATTAAGCTTCCATTGGCTGGGGACGCTCGGAAGGCGGAGCCTGTAGTGGTCTCACCCTCAGGAACCATTTTCAGACTCAAGGGCTCAATACTCACAATGTCATTCCTCGACTGTAACGGAATACTCATCCCGGGTAACACGGAGCTTTTGATTTTAAGAGTGGTGCTGGAAAGAGTGGTGCTGGAAAGAGTGGTGCTGGAGGGCCACATGCCTGAGATTAATTGGTTCTCATTCATTCCAGGGTCCAATGAACCATGGAAAGATGAATCGAGGGAGCAGAAAGCAAGTGAGGCAGCACTTTCATCACACCCATTTGTTACCACACAGAAAAATGAGATCCATTGTAGTTGATGAGAATTGTTACCATTCCAGGCAAATGACTAGCCCGTTACTCTTCTTTTTTTTTTGCAGAAACTCCAACTAAATCACTCTCCGCAGGACAATCTCCGACACAGAGTTTGGACTCGGGGAATACGGATAGGCAGTTTGCAGTTTTAGTGTCAGAAAAGCAATCACGCGTCGTGGCGCTTCCCTCACAGACGTGCATCTACAAGCAGGAACTCTGTGATGCAGCTTTTGTCGTCAAAGCAAATGTGACGACGATCAAAGGTGAGGGAAGGCTTTCCTTCTTGTTTTGAAGAATTGACCTCTTGGGAATGATTCTTTTGTGGTGTGTTCATAGATTCCGTATGCCTCGTGTGCTATCTCTCCAACGGTCATCTTTCCATCTACAGCCTGCCGAGCTTGAAGCTTCTCATTGATGTGGACTTTGTACCTCTCTCCGATCTCAGGTAAATGAAGCCTGGCTTTCCTTCATTGATCCCAAGGGAGGCAGACGTCCGGGTAAACTGGATTAATAACTCAACGAAGAACCAGACACAGAGCCACCTTTACTCTTGGTTTTTACTCTTGACCCTTTGACCTTTTTCGATTAGCCAACCACCTCCCCCTCTGCAGCCGCCGTGCACTTCAAGCCCCCTTCTCTTGAATGAATGCTTCTTACCCTTTGGTCTCTTGGAGAAAGCCCCTTTTTGGAATTTGGAACGAATGTTCGGTTGTAATGAATCTCAATTCTTGTCTATCTGAAGGCACTAATCGTATTGGACTTGTCTATGAACCCTCCCTTTCCTCCTCTTCCAGTGTGTTCCCCTTTGGCCGTTGTGGTGCCACACACGGTTTGTTGGATTGTAAAGTAATTCTGGATGAAGTAGCTTCTCCTTTTTGAATCTCATTAAGTACGAATCTCTTTGTAATTGGCTGAAATCTCTGCCGCTTTGCTCAGTTTTCAACGATCGAGGAAATCCGGGATTGTGGATCCCATGCTAAGCATCTGGGGACAGCAGTTGTTTGTAAACGAAGACGCCAATCAGTAAGTTTCAGGCTCAGTTGCACGTCACGTCACACACTCACCAAGATTCCTTTTTGCATGTTTTGTGCTCTTTCTACAAGCCTGCTCCTTATTTATATGCTTCCATACCTTCTCCTTCAGTTAAGGTTTTGTGTGAATCAGAAATCAACTGTTAAAAGGTCTACTAAAATATCCTTGTCTCTTTTTCTGTCCAGGATTGCCAAGACGTTTTGTCTCAGCGCCTTCGGCCACGGAGTCTTCTTGTCATCCCCAAGTGAAATCCAAAAGTTTACAATCTCTGCTGATTTTTGGTGAGTCCAATAAAAATAAAAATCCATGCGTCGATGCTATCTTATGCATAAAATAAATAAATGTTCACTTGTTGAATCTAGTCAAATCATGGATAGTATGTTGGGAGAACTCTTTATGGAACTGGAGATGCCGGAGAGACCAAAGGAAAGCTTCCTCACCGGCTTATTCGGAGGCGGTGTCAGGAACTTGGATCGAGAGGAACTATGTAACTAATAACCAAAAAAAAATCTTTTTCATTGAGATAAATGAGATTTTTGTTCCAGTCGGTGAAAGTTCGGGTCGTGGTGCTAAATCAGTAGCGAAAGTGATTCCAGGTCCGAGTAGTTCTGGAGCCCAGGCTCAGATGGATCAATTGGGAATGCGCCAATCCACTGCTGCGAGTGAAATTGCCAAGACGAGGATGATGTTGGTTGAGCGTGGTGATAAATTAGGTCAACTGGAGGATCGTACGGGTAAAATGATGTCGGATGCTGAGAACTTTTCCTCTGCAGCACACCAGCTCATGCTCAAATATAAAGACAAGAAATGGTACCAACTTTAATCTCGGGATTTAACACTCAAAACTGGAAATTAAGACGTGGTTGGATTAATTCCAAAACCAACTGGCACAAGTAGACTTTACTGGAGACGTTAAATAATTTTTAATGTGAATCCTAGAATATCCGGTTACTGTTTGTATAGGAATTACTGTTGTTGGTGCTATTACTACTAAAAGGAAATCTCAGTCTCCCAAAAGGTATTCATTAGGAATCTTCTGGAGAATTGTATTGGTCAATTAGAATTAGAAAATCCAAAAGGTTCTCTGCAGGAGGGTTGACTTCCACAATTAATAATTGCAAAAGAATCAATTCCAAAAGCCCGTTAACTTAAGTCTGTACTTAACACACACACACACTTTACACTATTATAAAATATGGAACAATACCCGGGTGTTGGGTCAGTTTTAATCCTTACATAGTTACTCTGTTACTCTCTTCAAAGGAAATCTCTGAATTATTGAAATGAATCAAAAACCGAATTGTGATACTCGTTTTCTGTTACCCA